>OX371219.1:10547743-10757173 GCA_947310845.1 Yponomeuta plumbellus | reverse complement strand
GGGCACCCTGGCCAATGCCACCGCTGCCAATTATATGGCCACGCGGCGGCAAACTGCTCTGCGCCCCCCAGGTGCGTGAAGTGCCTGGAGCCTCACGCCACTGGGGAGTGCAAGCGCACGCGCGAGTCGGAGGGACCTCCGGCTTGCGTGCTGTGCAAGCAGACCGGCCATCCGGCTAACTATCGTGGGTGCCCGCGTGCCCCCCGCGCCCCCGCCCCTAAGGCTCCCAAGGCCCCTAAGGCTCCCAAGGCCCCTAAGGCACCAAAGCCAAAACCAGTGCCGGCACTGGACTCAGCGGCTTTCCCCGCTCTAGGCCGCCCTAGTGCCAAACCCACCGCCCCGCCGGCCTCCGCATGGGCCCCCAGACCTAGCCCTCCGCCTACAGCCGCGCCTGTAGCGCCTACCCAGTCGCGTCCCCACACCTCGCGTCCCGCCCCGCCCAAATCCCACTCCCAGGACCAGGCCGCGGCCGACCTCAGGTTGATCGGCGCCGCGATAGCTAATATAGATCTCGAGGAGATTGCGATTCTAGCGCACAAGCTACGAGTCGCATCTACCCCGACGGAACGTCTGCTGGCTCTGGCTGATCATAGCCATATGCTAAGTAGCTTAGCTTAGTTAAGTTAAATTTAATTTTAACTTAACTAAGCTATGCCAAATCCCCCGGTCACTTTGACCGCTCTCGTTCCCCCTCCCGCCACCACGGGACGACTCAAACCTAGGGGCGTCTCGCTTGTTTCGTACAACACACGCGGTCTCCGCACTAATATTCATGAGCTTAGGGAATTCGTTAAAGGTAACGAAGTAGATCTTCTTTTAGTACAGGAAACCTTCTTAAAACCCAACATGCGGGGTCTCAGAATTCCCAAGTACTCTCTTGTCAGGAATGACAGAGCCGACGGCCGACGAGGCGGCGGCACTGCCATTTATTTCAAGAGATCACTTCACTGTTCTCACATCCCCACACCAGCCCTCACTAACATGGAGGCCACTATTTGTAGATTAGCGATGACCGGACATCCATCTCTAGTAATAGCCTCTATCTATATTCCTAGCGGTTCAATTCCGTTAAGAAGTGACTTCGAAGCCATTCTCGCCCTAGGCGCCCACACCGTCATGTTTGGTGATTTTAACTCCAAACATGAGCTGTGGACCTGCCGACAGACGACCACCAGTGGTATAGCACTGCTTGGCATAACCGAGGCACTAGAGATGGATGTCCTATGTCCTCTCTCACCAACTCACTACCCCGATCAGACCACCACCCCCCCCGACATACTAGACTTCGCTCTAGTACGGGGCGTCAAATTAAACCTTAGGGCAATAGAGTCTCTCGACGACCTAGGTTCTGACCACCGGCCGGTCTCCCTTCAGCTAGGGCCCTCACCACACTCCTCACCCTCTACTAAAACCGTTACCAACTGGGACGGTTTTAAAACCTCCCTTGTCTCTGCTCTAGCAGCCCCAGACTCCCCTTGTGCATTCACACCCGACTATTTCGATAGTACGGACAAAATAGATAGCGCCGTAGACTCCCTCACGTTTTTGGTCCAAACAGCCATTCGTGACAGCGAGCGCGTAGTACCGGTCCGCGACCGGAAACTGCCTCTCGCTGTCAGGAATCTGATTAGAGCCAAAAGAGCCGCCCTCCGTAGGGCCAAGCTCTACCCAACTCCTGAGTACAGGAAACGCGCCAATGAATTGCAGAAGCAAGTCAGAGCTCGACTATCCGAGCAGGCCAACTCTAACTGGGCTGACCTCATGGAGACCATAGCCCCCACCCACTTGGCTTATTATAAAATAGCTAGGGCTCTACGCGTAGACGCGATCACCCACACCCCTCCCTTGACGCGTAGAGATGGCACCATCGCCTTCGAGGACGATGAGAAGGCCGAATGTTTCGCTGACAGCATTGAATCGCAATGCACACCCAGCGCTCAACCGTGCGACCCAGCTCACGTGGACAAGGTTGAGGAGGAGGTCCGTAAAAAGACCTCCCTCCCCTCAACCGACGTCCCCATTGCGGTGGACACAGACGAAATTCAGTTTCTCATTAAAAAACTTAGACCTAAAAAGGCCCCAGGAGCGGACGGTATTGCCAACCTAGCGCTCAAAAATTTCCCCAGTCAATTATTAATTTTGCTAACTATTATTTTCAATGCCTGTTTTGAACTGTGCCACTTTCCATCCGCATGGAAAGAGGCGACAGTCATAGGAATACCCAAGCCGGGTAAGCCCTTAAATGTAGCGTCTAACCATCGCCCCATTAGTCTCCTAAAAGCCATGGGCAAGCTTTTCGAGAGAGTAATCCTCGCCCGCATGCGAAACCACCTATTCCCGTCAGAGGGTCCCCCCATTATCATTCCCCACCAATTTGGCTTTCGTGCGGGGCACTCTTGCCCTCAACAGGTCCACCGCATAGTAGAGTACATTTTGAAAGGTTTCTACCCTAGGCGCGAAAAATCGGTAGCTGTATTTTTCGACGTCGCTAAGGCCTTCGATAAGGTCTGGCACGCCGGATTAGTTTATAAATTATATGAGCTGGGTCTCCCCGACAGACTTGTCCGCGTAATAGATAGCTTCCTGAAGGACCGGTCCTTCCGCTTCAGACACGAGGGGGTACTCTCGTCCCCACGTCCTCTCAGAGCCGGAGTCCCGCAGGGCTCCGTGCTCTCCCCCCTTCTGTACATCTCGTACACAAATGACATCCCCATCCCAGGCAATGGGGTCCAACTGTCACTTTTCGCCGACGACACCGCACTCTATTTCAGAAGTCGCAACATGACATACATCCATAAAAGGCTACAATCCGCGGTCGATGAGCTAGGAGCCTGGTTCAGGCTGTGGCGCATTGAGGTCAACCCAGAAAAGAGCACAGCAGTGCGTTTCGACCACAAACGCAGGAGGGGTCTAAGCGACCCCCCCATCCGCATGTTAGGTACACCAGTCCCCTGGCGAACATCAGCCAAGTACTTAGGAGTTACCTTAGACAACAGACTTACCTTTAGGACACACATCCGGAAGGTAACCCGGACCGCTCGTTTTTACCTTGGCCGCCTATCTTCCATGGTAGGCAGACAAAGTAAAATGACAGCCAGAAACAAGCGCACGCTCTTTAAAGTTTGCATTCGTCCCGTGATGACCTACGCGGCTCCCGTTTTCGCACACGCGGCCCCCAATCTCATGTATCAACTTCAGATAGTCCAGAATAATTTCTTACGTAGGGCTCTGAACGCACACTGGTGCGTCAGAAATGCCGATCTCCATCGGGATATGGAGATTCCAACTATCCAACAGTTTATTAGATCCCTCTCAGAGTCGTTCTTCAGCCGCGCTGAAGAACACTCTAACCCCCTGATCCGCGAATCAGCAGCTTACCCTCCCCCCACGACTAATCCTCGTTACCTGGTGCGCAGGCCCAGGAACGTTCTAGTCGACCCACCCGATAAGCTCTCATCCGACCTCGACCTCCTCCTGGAGGCCCAGGCCCAGTCAGATGTAGCCCCCGCTCCCAACAGTGTCCCCGGGGACACTACTCTCACTTAAATTTTTTCTTTCTTTCTGTTTCTGTCACTATGTGACGAATCCCCCTAAGCGGTAGCTCTAGTGAGCTCCGCTGTGCGCCCTCCTCGGCCTCGAGGGGGGTCGCTCATGATGTAGGTTTAGGGGTCCTTAGGACCAAACCAGCACCAAGGTGGTGTTTAGTGGGTAGGCGCACTCTGCGAGTCCCACATTGGCAGCACGGCCGGGCCCGTGCTGTGCATGCATGAGCATTCACCACCTCCCTCCCCCGTGTCCTCCGGAGGGTGCCCTTTATAGGGCTAAAAAAAAAAAAAAAAAAAAAAAATGGCAGACGCAGCAGTCGCTTCCGAGGCCCCCGCGCCCGCAACCCCCGCGAAGAAGGCGGCGAAGGCCGCGGCCGGCGCGAAGAAGCCCAAGCCGAAGCCCACGCACCCGAAGACCTCCGAGATGGTGAACAGCGCCATCAAGGAGCTGAAGGAGCGCAGCGGATCGTCCCTGCAGGCGATCAAGAAATACATCGCCGCCCAGTACAAGGTCGACGCCGAGAAGATGGCACCGTTCATCAGGAAATACCTGAAGTCCGCCGTCGAGTCCGGCGCTTTGATCCAGACGAAGGGCAAGGGCGCCTCCGGGTCGTTCAAGCTCGAGTCGAAGTCCTCCTCCTCCTCCTCCTCCGGTGCGAAGAAGCCCGCCGCGACCGCCGCGGCGGCCAGGAAGCCCGCCGCCTCCGCGGCGGCCGCCAAGAAGGCGAAGAAGCCGGCCGCGAGCGCCGCCGCCAAGAAGAAGGCCGCCGCCGCCGCAGCCGCCGCGTCGCCGGCGAAGGCCAAGTCCGCCGTCGCCGCCGCCAAGGACAAGAAGGCCGCCGCGGCGAAGAAGAAGCCCGCCGCCGCGAAGAGGGCCGCCCCCGCCAAGGGCAAGAGCGCCGCGAAGAAGACCGCCAAGCCCCCGACCAAGAAGCCGAAGGCCCCCAAACCCAAGAAGGCCGCCGCCCCCAAGGCGAAACCCGCCGCGAAGAAAGCCGCCGCCAAGAAGTAATGCGCGCCTCCACCAGCTCCTCAAGCTCGAAGCGCGCAACGCTCCGCCTCCATGCCTCCGGTCCGGTGGTTGGTTGGTCGGTCGGTCCGAATCCGAATCCGAAGCCGGCCGGTCGGTGTACCTACGCACACCAAACAGCCCTTTTCAGGGCTATCAATATATTCGATGATACAAAGTTTCTATTGAGGTCCGACGCTCTGTACCTACCTACCTACCTACCTATTATGATGTGACGCGCACACTTGCACTGCTGAACAAATTATTTAGGTACATAATATGTACTGAATTAGCACGATATTGCACGACTCGCAACACAATTTTATTTAATAAGCGAGCACCGCACTATGCCATCACAGCTTCATAATACATACATCCTAATAAGAGCGAGTAGGTATCAACCTACATAATTATTATTATGTTGCGGCGCAAATATACACCACACCATCCCGTTAGGAAGCGGGTTCGGGTTCGAATCCCGCTGGGCGTCATTGAACGACCGCTGCTGCTCCGTTGCTTGCTCGCGCCGACGGACTGCGACGAACGACCACTAGCAGAGCTCTGCCGTTCTGGTAGGTAACTTGTTGCATAATTATTGTAGACACACCTACGACGTACATATGCAGTCCGTTGCTTTCTTCCTTCTCCAATTCTCGAACGAAACAAGCGCTGCGATGCGATGCGATGCGATGCGATGCGATGCGAACGTAGCTAGGTTAATACCGCGCGCGCTCGCCCGACGCCCGACGCCCGACGCCCGACGCCCGAATGCCTTTTCCTTTTTTTTTTATAATAATAATAATAATAATAATAATAATCGTAATAACAATCTCGGTGTTCCATCTTATTTCGGCTCGCTGCTATGTTGCCCCTTAAAAACAAAACACGGCCGCCGCGCCGAGCCGCCCCGCCCCGCCCCCCGGTCGCGTCTCGCCCCTCGCGCGGCTATCCGCGACCGGGCCTCACCATATATATATCGAAGCGCAACAAATTTTTTTCAGTCAGTACAGTACATTTCGCTCTCGCTCGTCGCTGCGCGCGCACCGCTTTGCACTTTTACGTTCGTCTACTTCAATCAAATCAAATCAAACATGTCTGGCCGCGGAAAGGGAGGCAAAGTTAAGGGAAAGGCGAAGTCCCGCTCCAACCGTGCCGGGCTTCAGTTCCCGGTGGGCCGTATCCACAGGCTGCTCCGCAAGGGCAACTACGCCGAGCGCGTCGGTGCCGGCGCCCCGGTCTACTTGGCCGCCGTGATGGAGTACCTCGCGGCTGAAGTGCTCGAGTTGGCCGGCAACGCCGCCCGCGACAACAAGAAGACCAGGATCATCCCCAGGCATCTTCAGCTGGCCATCCGCAACGACGAGGAGCTGAACAAGCTCCTCTCCGGCGTGACTATCGCCCAGGGCGGTGTGCTGCCGAACATCCAGGCCGTGCTCCTGCCCAAGAAGACCGAGAAGAAAGCCTAAGCCTCGCTCTCTGTCTCTGTCCCGTCCCGCTCGCACCCGTGCGTGTCGCGTCACACAAAAGGCCCTTTTCAGGGCCGCAAATTCATTCGATACAATTCGGTTTCTTAAGAGATGGTCGTGACGTATAAATAAGTAGCTATATTTAATTATAACATAGCTGCATACCCATTGCAGAGCGAGCTAGGTGAATATAATAATATTATGTACATACCTAACCTGAGTAGGTAGGCAGGCAGGCACTAGGCGAAGCATTCTTTCTAACATTGCTACGCTTGCTATTTTGCAGAAGCTACACCGGAGATGGATGGGTGATATTTAAAATAGATAATGCGATAAAGTACATAGGTTGAGACAGTAGTAACTTTATCTACCTACTTCATTTTTATGCAGGTACCTACCTACCTACCTGTGTATGCACTAACTAACTAACCCACCCGTAACGCTTAGTACGTACAATTAAGTATGTATCTATACTACATAAATTCAATTAGTAGGTAGGTAGGTATACACACGCACGCACGCACGCACGCACGCACACACACACACACACACACGTATGTAACTAATAACTTTATGTATGTACTGTCTCTTTTGTTTGTCAAGTTATAAATTTGCCGTCGGTCGAGGCGAAGCGACGCGCGCATACGAAACGGAACGGTCGCCTCTGATTGGTCGAAGCGAGCCCCCTCGCACCGTCGCGCTCCGGACGCGACGGCGCGACGCAATAAAAGCGAAAAATCCGTCGGGCATCGTCACCATTCGACTCACCGAGCTCGCATAGTAAACAGACGCGCGCGCACGCACGCATCATGCCGCCCAAGACTAGTGGAAAGGCCGCGAAGAAATCTGGCAAAGCCCAGAAGAACATCTCAAAGTCCGACAAGAAAAAGAAGAAGCACAAGAGGAAGGAGAGCTACGCCATCTACATCTACAAGGTGCTGAAGCAGGTCCACCCGGACACCGGCATCTCCTCGAAGGCCATGTCCATCATGAACTCGTTCGTGAACGACATCTTCGAGCGCATCGCCGCCGAGGCTTCCCGCCTCGCCCACTACAACAAGCGGTCCACGATCACCTCCAGGGAGGTGCAGACCTCCGTGCGTCTCCTGCTGCCCGGCGAGCTGGCGAAGCACGCCGTCAGCGAGGGCACGAAGGCCGTCACCAAGTACACAAGCTCCAAGTGAAGTGAGCGGACTACTCTGAGGAAGGACGGACGGACGGACGGACGGACGCTCGCACAGCGACACTTTTACAAACGGCCCTTTTCAGGGCCACAAAACTGTTCTGACCCGAAAGTTTCTATATTTTAAAGACTGAGCTCGATTACATTTACCTACCTACCTATCATAAATACACACTTTGTTACCTAGTAGTTGCGAGTTAGGCTTTACGTTCGACGCGGTGTTTCTCCCGCTTCACGAATAATAATAATAATAATAATAATACCTATGCCGTTGCGTAGGTATGTGCGTACGCCGCCCCATACATACATACATACATACATACATAGGTAATTACCTATTAAGATATTAGAGAGCTGTCAGTGCCTAGGTTTATGGGAAGGTCTGAATTCGCCGAACGGTACATTATTATGTGGTGTATGTACGCAGTTGCCTAGACGCTGGTTAACATATTATTTTTCGATAAAAAATAAATAAAATGTAAGTCTTGTAATAGGTACATGCATATGTACTTAATAGAACATTTTATTTATTATCTTTCTGAATGATAACGGCCGACGAGAGACAATGACATAATGCTTATGGTACCTAATGTAAAATAATAATAATAATAATAATAATAATAACACTTACTAGGACACAGTCGTCTGAAAGTTTTATTTCCTACGAGTACAAACCGAAAACCTATCGACCAATCACGAGCGGGTCGTCTCGGTGCCCCGTCTCCCCGCGCCCCCCCGCCCCACGCTTATAAATATAGCGGGAGCCGCGCGTCAAACAGTATTCCAATTCACGCAACGTTCGACCGTGCACTTCGTGGTACACGTGGTATCGTACTTACTACTGAAGCTGAAATGGCTCGCACAAAGCAGACCGCTCGCAAATCCACCGGTGGCAAGGCGCCGCGGAAGCAGCTGGCCACTAAGGCGGCACGCAAGAGCGCGCCGGCCACCGGCGGCGTCAAGAAGCCCCATCGCTACCGCCCCGGCACCGTCGCCCTCCGTGAGATCCGTCGCTACCAGAAGAGCACCGAGCTGCTGATCCGCAAGCTCCCCTTCCAGCGTCTCGTCCGTGAGATCGCCCAGGACTTCAAGACCGACCTTCGCTTCCAGAGCTCCGCCGTGATGGCCCTCCAGGAGGCCAGCGAGGCTTACCTCGTCGGTCTCTTCGAAGACACCAACCTGTGCGCGATCCACGCCAAGCGCGTCACCATCATGCCGAAGGACATCCAGCTGGCGCGCAGAATCCGCGGCGAGCGTGCATAAGTACTGTACAGCTACGTCCGTCGTCGGTCTGCTCACAAAAGGCCCTTTTCAGGGCCGCAAACTATTCGCACAGTCGCGTTTCTGTAAATCGACCGAACGAAACTTCGCATTATTACATTACATACTGCATTTATGTACTAGGTATATATATACTTTAACGGCTATCATTGCTGAAGGAACATGCCTGCAGATAATAAACAATGAATGTCACAGTCTCTCTCTCTCTCTTTCTTGTTCTTATTGTAGTAGAATATAACATACATACATTTAGATTCGTTTGAATGTCTCTCTGCACCTACCTAACCGGCCGGTGCGGTCCGCCGCCGCATTGCATAGAGTGCTCGCTGCACGTATAAACACAAATAGATGGATATAAAATATGTAGTAGGCATGCATGTAGGTACCTACCTATGTTATGCTATTGAATGCGTTTTGTCGTTGTCAGTATTATTATTGTAAAATCTAGCTTCAGTACATACATAAATAATATATGTAGGTATATAGTACATACATACATACATAATAAAATTATTATAATGACATGACCGTCTCGCAGATTATTTTGTTTGACTATAACGCTATCTCTCTCGCACTACCGTTAAAGCGATCGGCGCGCGCTCCCCCCCGTTTGCCTCACCCCCGCGGTGGCCAGTCTCATCTATATATAGTCGCGTCGAGATCGCTTTTTCAGACAGTTCGTTTGCTTAGCGTCGAGAGCGGTCGCCCGCTCTCCGCTATTGACCTGCCCGCCCGCTCACACAGTGCGCGTGTGTTTTGCCGGCGTGCAACCTTCCGATCTGTTTTCTAATACTATTTTATTTTCCTTTCAGTGCTCGTGCTCGCTCAGCCTGCCGGATTATTCCAAGTAAGTGCCTAGGCCTTTTTCGCTAGGTATTTACTTTTGTTTCTGTTTCTGACTCTCCTTATCTCTGTCCCGTTATTTTCGAAGTCTCTGTGCTCTCACATCCCCCTCCCGCCCCCCTGCCGATGGCAGGGGAGCCGCCGTTAGTTAATTTAGCCACTATGGCCGCCCCCCGCCCCTCCCGCGCTCTCCTCAGCGCTTTCTTAGAGGAGCATAGGCTTTTAGAAGCCTATCGCGTTTACATGGATAGCCACGCTCCCGTGGAAACCCCCGACTCTCCAGAGTCCCCCGCCCCCGTAGCCCCCGACTCTCCTGAGTCCCCCCCCCCCCGCGACCGACATGGAGACCGACTCCATCGCCGGCTCCTCGTGCTCCCGTAAGCGATCCGTATCGCAACAAAGTACAAGTTCAGAGTCAGCAGACTCCCGCTCTGAGACCAGCACCGTCACTGGTGACCTGGCCTCAGAGGAGACCTTCAAGAAGGTCATCTCCCGTAAGAGGCAGCGAAAGCTAGCCTGCCTGAGGAAATCTCCTCCCGCGACCCCCGGATCTGCCGCGACCTCCGTCCCTCCCTCCCCCGCAGCCCCAGCTCGCCCCCACTCACCCCTCGCCACAGGCGCCGCCGCCTCGGTGACCGCCCCCCGCCCTCTCATGTCATTAACACTAGACGCCCCCGCGCCGGGCAAGTCATTCAAAAATTTCTCACCGCAGCCTCCGAAGGCTAAGTCCCCGCCGCCTGTGTACCTCCGTGACAAGGCCGCTTGGACAGCAATGTCCAAGCTGTGCAAGGACAATAATGTCCTTTACACGAAGGCACAGAACAACGGGGACAATATCAAAATAGAGACCCCCACCACTGATGTGTTCAGGAGCCTTACTAGGCTCCTAACACTAAATAAAGTCCCTTACCACACCTATGCGCTTCCCGAGGAGCGCAAGGTTCGTGCCGTCCTCCGAGGCGTTCCAGTTGAACTCCCCGTGGAGTTGATCAAGGAAGACCTCATTTCCCAAGGGCATCCCGTGGAGGCTGTGTACGCCGTACACAGCAACCGCGGGAAGTCCTTCCCACTAGCGACAGTAGTTCTGTCGAACACCCCCACAGCCCGATCTATTTTCGCGGGAGTGCCCACCGTCTGTGGACTTTCGAACATTAAGGTCGAAAAGCCTCACAGACGGGGGCACCCTGGCCAATGCCACCGCTGCCAATTATATGGCCACGCGGCGGCAAACTGCTCTGCGCCCCCCAGGTGCGTGAAGTGCCTGGAGCCTCACGCCACTGGGGAGTGCAAGCGCACGCGCGAGTCGGAGGGACCTCCGGCTTGCGTGCTGTGCAAGCAGACCGGCCATCCGGCTAACTATCGTGGGTGCCCGCGTGCCCCCCGCGCCCCCGCCCCTAAGGCTCCCAAGGCCCCTAAGGCTCCCAAGGCCCCTAAGGCACCAAAGCCAAAACCAGTGCCGGCACTGGACTCAGCGGCTTTCCCCGCTCTAGGCCGCCCTAGTGCCAAACCCACCGCCCCACCGGCCTCCGCATGGGCCCCCAGACCTAGCCCTCCGCCTACAGCCGCGCCTGTAGCGCCTACCCAGTCGCGTCCCCACACCTCGCGTCCCGCCCCGCCCAAATCCCACTCCCAGGACCAGGCCGCGGCCGACCTCAGGTTGATCGGCGCCGCGATAGCTAATATAGATCTCGAGGAGATTGCGATTCTAGCGCACAAGCTACGAGTCGCATCTACCCCGACGGAACGTCTGCTGGCTCTGGCTGATCATAGCCATATGCTAAGTAGCTTAGCTTAGTTAAGTTAAATTTAATTTTAACTTAACTAAGCTATGCCAAATCCCCCGGTCACTTTGACCGCTCTCGTTCCCCCTCCCGCCACCACGGGACGACTCAAACCTAGGGGCGTCTCGCTTGTTTCGTACAACACACGCGGTCTCCGCACTAATATTCATGAGCTTAGGGAATTCGTTAAAGGTAACGAAGTAGATCTTCTTTTAGTACAGGAAACCTTCTTAAAACCCAACATGCGGGGTCTCAGAATTCCCAAGTACTCTCTTGTCAGGAATGACAGAGCCGACGGCCGACGAGGCGGCGGCACTGCCATTTATTTCAAGAGATCACTTCACTGTTCTCACATCCCCACACCAGCCCTCACTAACATGGAGGCCACTATTTGTAGATTAGCGATGACCGGACATCCATCTCTAGTAATAGCCTCTATCTATATTCCTAGCGGTTCAATTCCGTTAAGAAATGACTTCGAAGCCATTCTCGCCCTAGGCGCCCACACCGTCATGTTTGGTGATTTTAACTCCAAACATGAGCTGTGGACCTGCCGACAGACGACCGCCAGTGGTATAGCACTGCTTGGCATAACCGAGGCACTAGAGATGGATGTCCTATGTCCTCTCTCACCAACTCACTACCCCGATCAGACCACCACCCCCCCCGACATACTAGACTTCGCTCTAGTACGGGGCGTCAAATTAAACCTTGGGGCAATAGAGTCTCTCGACGACCTAGGTTCTGACCACCGGCCGGTCTCCCTTCAGCTAGGGCCCTCACCACACTCCTCACCCTCTACTAAAACCGTTACCAACTGGGACGGTTTTAAAACCTCCCTTGTCTCTGCTCTAGCAGCCCCAGACTCCCCTTGTGCATTCACACCCGACTATTTCGATAGTACGGACAAAATAGATAGCGCCGTAGACTCCCTCACGTTTTTGGTCCAAACAGCCATTCGTGACAGCGAGCGCGTAGTACCGGTCCGCGACCGGAAACTGCCTCTCGCTGTCAGGAATCTGATTAGAGCCAAAAGAGCCGCCCTCCGTAGGGCCAAGCTCTACCCAACTCCTGAGTACAGGAAACGCGCCAATGAATTGCAGAAGCAAGTCAGAGCTCGACTATCCGAGCAGGCCAACTCTAACTGGGCTGACCTCATGGAGACCATAGCCCCCACCCACTTGGCTTATTATAAAATAGCTAGGGCTCTACGCGTAGACGCGATCACCCACACCCCTCCCTTGACGCGTAGAGATGGCACCATCGCCTTCGAGGACGATGAGAAGGCCGAATGTTTCGCTGACAGCATTGAATCGCAATGCACACCCAGCGCTCAACCGTGCGACCCAGCTCACGTGGACAAGGTTGAGGAGGAGGTCCGTAAAAAGACCTCCCTCCCCCCCTCAACCGGCGTCCCCATTGCGGTGGACACAGACGAAATTCAGTTTCTCATTAAAAAACTTAGACCTAAAAAGGCCCCAGGAGCGGACGGTATTGCCAACCTAGCGCTCAAAAATTTCCCCAGTCAATTATTAATTTTGCTAACTATTATTTTCAATGCCTGTTTTGAACTGTGCCACTTTCCATCCGCATGGAAAGAGGCGACAGTCATAGGAATACCCAAGCCGGGTAAGCCCTTAAATGTAGCGTCTAACCATCGCCCCATTAGTCTCCTAAAAGCCATGGGCAAGCTTTTCGAGAGAGTAATCCTCGCCCGCATGCGAAACCACCTATTCCCGTCAGAGGGTCCCCCCATTATCATTCCCCACCAATTTGGCTTTCGTGCGGGGCACTCTTGCCCTCAACAGGTCCACCGCATAGTAGAGTACATTTTGAAAGGTTTCTACCCTAGGCGCGAAAAATCGGTAGCTGTATTTTTCGACGTTGCTAAGGCCTTCGATAAGGTCTGGCACGCCGGATTAGTTTATAAATTATATGAGCTGGGTCTCCCCGACAGACTTGTCCGCGTAATAGATAGCTTCCTGAAGGACCGGTCCTTCCGCTTCAGACACGAGGGGGTACTCTCGTCCCCACGTCCTCTCAGAGCCGGAGTCCCGCAGGGCTCCGTGCTCTCCCCCCTTCTGTACATCTCGTACACAAATGACATCCCCATCCCAGGCAATGGGGTCCAACTGTCACTTTTCGCCGACGACACCGCACTCTATTTCAGAAGTCGCAACATGACATACATCCATAAAAGGCTACAATCCGCGGTCGATGAGCTAGGAGCCTGGTTCAGGCTGTGGCGCATTGAGGTCAACCCAGAAAAGAGCACAGCAGTGCGTTTCGACCACAAACGCAGGAGGGGTCTAAGCGACCCCCCCATCCGCATGTTAGGTACACCAGTCCCCTGGCGAACATCAGCCAAGTACTTAGGAGTTACCTTAGACAACAGACTTACCTTTAGGACACACATCCGGAAGGTAACCCGGACCGCTCGTTTTTACCTTGGCCGCCTATCTTCCATGGTAGGCAGACAAAGTAAAATGACAGCCAGAAACAAGCGCACGCTCTTTAAAGTTTGCATTCGTCCCGTGATGACCTACGCGGCTCCCGTTTTCGCACACGCGGCCCCCAATCTCATGTATCAACTTCAGATAGTCCAGAATAATTTCTTACGTAGGGCTCTGAACGCACACTGGTGCGTCAGAAATGCCGATCTCCATCGGGATATGGAGATTCCAACTATCCAACAGTTTATTAGATCCCTCTCAGAGTCGTTCTTCAGCCGCGCTGAAGAACACTCTAACCCCCTGATCCGCGAATCAGCAGCTTACCCTCCCCCCACGACTAATCCCCGTTACCTGGTGCGCAGGCCCAGGAACGTTCTAGTCGACCCACCCGATAAGCTCTCATCCGACCTCGACCTCCTCCTGGAGGCCCAGGCCCAGTCAGATGTAGCCCCCGCTCCCAACAGTGTCCCCGGGGACACTACTCTCGCTTAAATTTTTTTCTTTCTTTCTGTTTCTGTCACTATGTGACGAATCCCCCTAAGCGGTAGCTCTAGTGAGCTCCGCTGTGCGCCCTCCTCGGCCTCGAGGGGGGTCGCTCATGATGTAGGTTTAGGGGTCCTTAGGACCAAACCAGCACCAAGGTGGTGTTTAGTGGGTAGGCGCACTCGGCGAGTCCCACATTGGCAGCACGGCCGGGCCCGTGCTGTGCATGCATGAGCATTCACCACCTCCCTCCCCCGTGTCCTCCGGAGGGTGCCCTTTATAGGGCTAAAAAAAAAAAAAAAAAAAAAAAAAAAAAATCGCTTTTTCAACCAGATCGTCGTCGTACGTACGCGAGCGCGTTCGTGTTCGTGTTCTGTTCTGTTCTCTTCGCACGTATTCGCAAATCTAAGAAGCACCACCATGACCGGCCGCGGCAAGGGAGGAAAAGGTCTGGGGAAAGGAGGGGCCAAGCGTCACAGGAAAGTGCTTCGTGACAACATCCAGGGCATCACCAAGCCCGCCATCCGTCGTCTCGCTCGCCGTGGCGGCGTGAAGCGTATCTCCGGTCTTATCTACGAGGAGACTCGCGGTGTGCTGAAGGTGTTCCTCGAGAACGTGATCCGCGACGCCGTCACCTACACCGAGCACGCCAAGAGGAAGACTGTCACCGCCATGGACGTCGTGTACGCCCTGAAGCGACAGGGCCGCACCCTCTACGGTTTCGGCGGTTAAGCGGTTTATCGCTGTGTGTGTGTAGTGTAATGACGTCACCGTGCACTCTCTCATCTAAAAAAGGCCCTTTTCAGGGCCGCAAACTGTTCAATGTTCTCTAATAATGACTGCTCGATATGATTCTGTTGAGGTGTGGAGTATCGATCGATCGATCGATCGATCAATCGATCAATCAATCAATCAATCAAACAATCAATCAATCAAACAAACAAACAAACAAAGAAAAACGGGAAAATCGATGAACCGCGGGGCACAGCTAGTACCTAATAATCATATTGTATATTCTTATCATAGTCAGTCTCTCAACGCAAGTGAGAAATCTGTTGTTGGATCACTAGTGCGTTGTGGTAGTTAGTTATGTATATGTATTGTAATCGGCAACGGTGAGCTGAATTTATTACACGTTGGTATGTACTCGGTAGGTACAGACGGTCGCTCATTTTACACAATATTCTGTGACAGTGTCGACGAAATTTTTCCGTTTAATAGCAGCACCCAGATGTTGACCCCCCCCCCCCCCCCCCCCGACCCATCGACCCATCTTTCACGATGACCGGCATGCCCGTTGACTGGTTAATAAATGTTTAATCAAAACCAAAGCGTTTGCGTACTTAGATACCTACTATGTACTTAGGCACCTACATAGGTACTTACCTACCTACCTACCTACCTACCTACCTAAATACTCACTCACTCACTCACTCACTCACTCACTCACTCACTCACTCACTCAACGCGCACGACCCACCTAACTGTCGTGTCGGTACTTACCTGCGCGAGGGCTTTGTTTTTTTTTTTTTTTATAGGTATTTTTTTTTTTTTGCTAATTACATTACGATTAACTTACTCACAATAAATCTATAGATTTAAATAAAAGGAAAAACGAAAATAATTCAATATATATACTAGGCATCCCTGCGTCGAACGAAGGTTCGTGTCGCGTGTTTGTTTGTTTGGTTGGTTGGTCCTCTCCGGTGACTGACCTAATTGTTCGCAAACCGCATCCAGGCGTGCCGAGGCACACCGCCCGTCTCCTCGTGACGGGAGACCCGCTCCGGATGATCAGCACGATCAGGCAGTCTACATCACCAATAGAGACCTCCGTCGTCGGTACGTTGAATCGGCTCGCCGTTTCCTAGGAGTGTCGATGTTTGAGTGACGAAAAGTGACACTTGTATCTGTCCGAGGTGGATGCGGGTCACTTCTCCGTGAGAGGAGATCCACGCAGTCGACGTGACGAATCGACACCTCATTCGGGAGCCGTTCTGGGTGGAAAAAATGCATTTAATCCGAGGGCGAGGTTGGCGCGTGCGCTAGTCGCGGATTTAATGTGTCATAGCGTCTCTCGCGAATCACTTGGCGCCTCGGCGAGTGAACAGAGCCGAAGTGCGGTCTCTGGAGGGCACACTGCGAGCTTTCGGCGACTGTGAAAGTTCATTATTTATTATATAAAATGTTGTTAAATCGACGAGTGCTAGTGAAAACTTCTAGACGATCGCACGGGAAAATGTCTCGCGATACGACGGCTCTCCGTGGCGTAAAGCTCCGGCAAGGGGGGTCACGTGCTACACTAGCGCCGCTCTACGGTGACTCTGAGAACTAATATTCTCGCTCTCGCTACGTACTACCTTTGTTGTTACTACTACTACTACTACTAAACTAACTACTCTACGATGGCAGACGCAGCAGTCGCTTCCGAGGCCCCCGCGCCCGCAACCCCCGCGAAGAAGGCGGCGAAGGCCGCGGCCGGCGCGAAGAAGCCCAAGCCGAAGCCCACGCACCCGAAGACCTCCGAGATGGTGAACAGCGCCATCAAGGAGCTGAAGGAGCGCAGCGGATCGTCCCTGCAGGCGATCAAGAAATACATCGCCGCCCAGTACAAGGTCGACGCCGAGAAGATGGCACCGTTCATCAGGAAATACCTGAAGTCCGCCGTCGAGTCCGGCGCTTTGATCCAGACGAAGGGCAAGGGCGCCTCCGGGTCGTTCAAGCTCGAGTCGAAGTCCTCCTCCTCCTCCTCCTCCGGTGCGAAGAAGCCCGCCGCGACCGCCGCGGCGGCCAGGAAGCCCGCCGCCTCCGCGGCGGCCGCCAAGAAGGCGAAGAAGCCGGCCGCGAGCGCCGCCGCCAAGAAGAAGGCCGCCGCCGCCGCAGCCGCCGCGTCGCCGGCGAAGGCCAAGTCCGCCGTCGCCGCCGCCAAGGACAAGAAGGCCGCCGCGGCGAAGAAGAAGCCCGCCGCCGCGAAGAGGGCCGCCCCCGCCAAGGGCAAGAGCGCCGCGAAGAAGACCGCCAAGCCCCCGACCAAGAAGCCGAAGGCCCCCAAACCCAAGAAGGCCGCCGCCCCCAAGGCGAAACCCGCCGCGAAGAAAGCCGCCGCCAAGAAGTAATGCGCGCCTCCACCAGCTCCTCAAGCTCGAAGCGCGCAACGCTCCGCCTCCATGCCTCCGGTCCGGTGGTTGGTTGGTCGGTCGGTCCGAATCCGAATCCGAAGCCGGCCGGTCGGTGTACCTACGCACACCAAACAGCCCTTTTCAGGGCTATCAATATATTCGATGATACAAAGTTTCTATTGAGGTCCGACGCTCTGTACCTACCTACCTACCTACCTATTATGATGTGACGCGCACACTTGCACTGCTGAACAAATTATTTAGGTACATAATATGTACTGAATTAGCACGATATTGCACGACTCGCAACACAATTTTATTTAATAAGCGAGCACCGCACTATGCCATCACAGCTTCATAATACATACATCCTAATAAGAGCGAGTAGGTATCAACCTACATAATTATTATTATGTTGCGGCGCAAATATACACCACACCATCCCGTTAGGAAGCGGGTTCGGGTTCGAATCCCGCTGGGCGTCATTGAACGACCGCTGCTGCTCCGTTGCTTGCTCGCGCCGACGGACTGCGACGAACGACCACTAGCAGAGCTCTGCCGTTCTGGTAGGTAACTTGTTGCATAATTATTGTAGACACACCTACGACGTACATATGCAGTCCGTTGCTTTCTTCCTTCTCCAATTCTCGAACGAAACAAGCGCTGCGATGCGATGCGATGCGATGCGATGCGATGCGAACGTAGCTAGGTTAATACCGCGCGCGCTCGCCCGACGCCCGACGCCCGACGCCCGACGCCCGAATGCCTTTTCCTTTTTTTTTTATAATAATAATAATAATAATAATAATAATCGTAATAACAATCTCGGTGTTCCATCTTATTTCGGCTCGCTGCTATGTTGCCCCTTAAAAACAAAACACGGCCGCCGCGCCGAGCCGCCCCGCCCCGCCCCCCGGTCGCGTCTCGCCCCTCGCGCGGCTATCCGCGACCGGGCCTCACCATATATATATCGAAGCGCAACAAATTTTTTCCCAGTCAATTATTAATTTTGCTAACTATTATTTTCAATGCCTGTTTTGAACTGTGCCACTTTCCATCCGCATGGAAAGAGGCGACAGTCATAGGAATACCCAAGCCGGGTAAGCCCTTAAATGTAGCGTCTAACCATCGCCCCATTAGTCTCCTAAAAGCCATGGGCAAGCTTTTCGAGAGAGTAATCCTCGCCCGCATGCGAAACCACCTATTCCCGTCAGAGGGTCCCCCCATTATCATTCCCCACCAATTTGGCTTTCGTGCGGGGCACTCTTGCCCTCAACAGGTCCACCGCATAGTAGAGTACATTTTGAAAGGTTTCTACCCTAGGCGCGAAAAATCGGTAGCTGTATTTTTCGACGTTGCTAAGGCCTTCGATAAGGTCTGGCACGCCGGATTAGTTTATAAATTATATGAGCTGGGTCTCCCCGACAGACTTGTCCGCGTAATAGATAGCTTCCTGAAGGACCGGTCCTTCCGCTTCAGACACGAGGGGGTACTCTCGTCCCCACGTCCTCTCAGAGCCGGAGTCCCGCAGGGCTCCGTGCTCTCCCCCCTTCTGTACATCTCGTACACAAATGACATCCCCATCCCAGGCAATGGGGTCCAACTGTCACTTTTCGCCGACGACACCGCACTCTATTTCAGAAGTAGCAACATGACATACATCCATAAAAGGCTACAATCCGCGGTCGATGAGCTAGGAGCCTGGTTCAGGCTGTGGCGCATTGAGGTCAACCCAGAAAAGAGCACAGCAGTGCGTTTCGACCACAAACGCAGGAGGGGTCTAAGCGACCCCCCCATCCGCATGTTAGGTACCCCAGTCCCCTGGCGAACATCAGCCAAGTACTTAGGAGTTACCTTAGACAACAGACTTACCTTTAGGACACACATCCGGAAGGTAACCCGGACCGCTCGTTTTTACCTTGGCCGCCTATCTTCCATGGTAGGCAGACAAAGTAAAATGACAGCCAGAAACAAGCGCACGCTCTTTAAAGTTTGCATTCGTCCCGTGATGACCTACGCGGCTCCCGTTTTCGCACACGCGGCCCCCAATCTCATGTATCAACTTCAGATAGTCCAGAATAATTTCTTACGTAGGGCTCTGAACGCACACTGGTGCGTCAGAAATGCCGATCTCCATCGGGATATGGAGATTCCAACTATCCAACAGTTTATTAGATCCCTCTCAGAGTCGTTCTTCAGCCGCGCTGAAGAACACTCTAACCCCCTGATCCGCGAATCAGCAGTTTACCCTCCCCCCACGACTAATCCTCGTTACCTGGTGCGCAGGCCCAGGAACGTTCTAGTCGACCCACCCGATAAGCTCTCATCCGACCTCGACCTCCTCCTGGAGGCCCAGGCCCAGTCAGATGTAGCCCCCGCTCCCAACAGTGTCCCCGGGGACACTACTCTCACTTAAATTTTTTCTTTCTTTCTGTTTCTGTCACTATGTGACGAATCCCAATAAGCGGTAGCTCTAGTGAGCTCCGCTGTGCGCCCTCCTCGGCCTCGAGGGGGGTCGCTCATGATGTAGGTTTAGGGGTCCTTAGGACCAAACCAGCACCAAGGTGGTGTTTAGTGGGTAGGCGCACTCTGCGAGTCCCACATTGGCAGCACGGCCGGGCCCGTGCTGTGCATGCATGAGCATTCACCACCTCCCTCCCCCGTGTCCTCCGGAGGGTGCCCTTTATAGGGCTAAAAAAAAAAAAAAAAAAAAAAAAAAAAAACAAATTTTTTTCAGTCAGTACAGTACATTTCGCTCTCGCTCGTCGCTGCGCGCGCACCGCTTTGCACTTTTACGTTCGTCTACTTCAATCAAATCAAATCAAACATGTCTGGCCGCGGAAAGGGAGGCAAAGTTAAGGGAAAGGCGAAGTCCCGCTCCAACCGTGCCGGGCTTCAGTTCCCGGTGGGCCGTATCCACAGGCTGCTCCGCAAGGGCAACTACGCCGAGCGCGTCGGTGCCGGCGCCCCGGTCTACTTGGCCGCCGTGATGGAGTACCTCGCGGCTGAAGTGCTCGAGTTGGCCGGCAACGCCGCCCGCGACAACAAGAAGACCAGGATCATCCCCAGGCATCTTCAGCTGGCCATCCGCAACGACGAGGAGCTGAACAAGCTCCTCTCCGGCGTGACTATCGCCCAGGGCGGTGTGCTGCCGAACATCCAGGCCGTGCTCCTGCCCAAGAAGACCGAGAAGAAAGCCTAAGCCTCGCTCTCTGTCTCTGTCCCGTCCCGCTCGCACCCGTGCGTGTCGCGTCACACAAAAGGCCCTTTTCAGGGCCGCAAATTCATTCGATACAATTCGGTTTCTTAAGAGATGGTCGTGACGTATAAATAAGTAGCTATATTTAATTATAACATAGCTGCATACCCATTGCAGAGCGAGCTAGGTGAATATAATAATATTATGTACATACCTAACCTGAGTAGGTAGGCAGGCAGGCACTAGGCGAAGCATTCTTTCTAACATTGCTACGCTTGCTATTTTGCAGAAGCTACACCGGAGATGGATGGGTGATATTTAAAATAGATAATGCGATAAAGTACATAGGTTGAGACAGTAGTAACTTTATCTACCTACTTCATTTTTATGCAGGTACCTACCTACCTACCTGTGTATGCACTAACTAACTAACCCACCCGTAACGCTTAGTACGTACAATTAAGTATGTATCTATACTACATAAATTCAATTAGTAGGTAGGTAGGTATACACACGCACGCACGCACGCACGCACGCACACACACACACACACACACGTATGTAACTAATAACTTTATGTATGTACTGTCTCTTTTGTTTGTCAAGTTATAAATTTGCCGTCGGTCGAGGCGAAGCGACGCGCGCATACGAAACGGAACGGTCGCCTCTGATTGGTCGAAGCGAGCCCCCTCGCACCGTCGCGCTCCGGACGCGACGGCGCGACGCAATAAAAGCGAAAAATCCGTCGGGCATCGTCCCCCCCGACATACTAGACTTCGCTCTAGTACGGGGCGTCAAATTAAACCTTAGGGCAATAGAGTCTCTCGACGACCTAGGTTCTGACCACCGGCCGGTCTCCCTTCAGCTAGGGCCCTCACCACACTCCTCACCCTCTACTAAAACCGTTACCAACTGGGACGGTTTTAAAACCTCCCTTGTCTCTGCTCTAGCAGCCCCAGACTCCCCTTGTGCATTCACACCCGACTATTTCGATAGTACGGACAAAATAGATAGCGCCGTAGACTCCCTCACGTTTTTGGTCCAAACAGCCATTCGTGACAGCGAGCGCGTAGTACCGGTCCGCGACCGGAAACTGCCTCTCGCTGTCAGGAATCTGATTAGAGCCAAAAGAGCCGCCCTCCGTAGGGCCAAGCTCTACCCAACTCCTGAGTACAGGAAACGCGCCAATGAATTGCAGAAGCAAGTCAGAGCTCGACTATCCGAGCAGGCCAACTCTAACTGGGCTGACCTCATGGAGACCATAGCCCCCACCCACTTGGCTTATTATAAAATAGCTAGGGCTCTACGCGTAGACGCGATCACCCACACCCCTCCCTTGACGCGTAGAGATGGCACCATCGCCTTCGAGGACGATGAGAAGGCCGAATGTTTCGCTGACAGCATTGAATCGCAATGCACACCCAGCGCTCAACCGTGCGACCCAGCTCACGTGGACAAGGTTGAGGAGGAGGTCCGTAAAAAGACCTCCCTCCCCCCCTCAACCGGCGTCCCCATTGCGGTGGACACAGACGAAATTCAGTTTCTCATTAAAAAACTTAGACCTAAAAAGGCCCCAGGAGCGGACGGTATTGCCAACCTAGCGCTCAAAAATTTCCCCAGTCAATTATTAATTTTGCTAACTATTATTTTCAATGCCTGTTTTGAACTGTGCCACTTTCCATCCGCATGGAAAGAGGCGACAGTCATAGGAATACCCAAGCCGGGTAAGCCCTTAAATGTAGCGTCTAACCATCGCCCCATTAGTCTCCTAAAAGCCATGGGCAAGCTTTTCGAGAGAGTAATCCTCGCCCGCATGCGAAACCACCTATTCCCGTCAGAGGGTCCCCCCATTATCATTCCCCACCAATTTGGCTTTCGTGCGGGGCACTCTTGCCCTCAACAGGTCCACCGCATAGTAGAGTACATTTTGAAAGGTTTCTACCCTAGGCGCGAAAAATCGGTAGCTGTATTTTTCGACGTTGCTAAGGCCTTCGATAAGGTCTGGCACGCCGGATTAGTTTATAAATTATATGAGCTGGGTCTCCCCGACAGACTTGTCCGCGTAATAGATAGCTTCCTGAAGGACCGGTCCTTCCGCTTCAGACACGAGGGGGTACTCTCGTCCCCACGTCCTCTCAGAGCCGGAGTCCCGCAGGGCTCCGTGCTCTCCCCCCTTCTGTACATCTCGTACACAAATGACATCCCCATCCCAGGCAATGGGGTCCAACTGTCACTTTTCGCCGACGACACCGCACTCTATTTCAGAAGTCGCAACATGACATACATCCATAAAAGGCTACAATCCGCGGTCGATGAGCTAGGAGCCTGGTTCAGGCTGTGGCGCATTGAGGTCAACCCAGAAAAGAGCACAGCAGTGCGTTTCGACCACAAACGCAGGAGGGGTCTAAGCGACCCCCCCATCCGCATGTTAGGTACCCCAGTCCCCTGGCGAACATCAGCCAAGTACTTAGGAGTTACCTTAGACAACAGACTTACCTTTAGGACACACATCCGGAAGGTAACCCGGACCGCTCGTTTTTACCTTGGCCGCCTGTCTTCCATGGTAGGCAGACAAAGTAAAATGACAGCCAGAAACAAGCGCACGCTCTTTAAAGTTTGCATTCGTCCCGTGATGACCTACGCGACTCCCGTTTTCGCACACGCGGCCCCCAATCTCATGTATCAACTTCAGATAGTCCAGAATAATTTCTTACGTAGGGCACTGAACGCACACTGGTGCGTCAGAAATGCCGATCTCCATCGGGATATGGAGATTCCAACTATCCAACAGTTTATTAGATCCCTCTCAGAGTCGTTCTTCAGCCGCGCTGAAGAACACTCTAACCCCCTGATCCGCGAATCAGCAGTTTACTCTCCCCCCACGACTAATCCTCGTTACCTGGTGCGCAGGCCCAGGAACGTTCTAGTCGACCCACCCGATAAGCTCTCATCCGACCTCGACCTCCTCCTGGAGGCCCAGGCCCAGTCAGATGTAGCCCCCGCTCCCAACAGTGTCCCCGGGGACACTACTCTCACTTAAATTTTTTCTTTCTTTCTGTTTCTGTCACTATGTGACGAATCCCCCTAAGCGGTAGCTCTAGTGAGCTCCGCTGTGCGCCCTCCTCGGCCTCGAGGGGGGTCGCTCATGATGTAGGTTTAGGGGTCCTTAGGACCAAACCAGCACCAAGGTGGTGTTTAGTGGGTAGGCGCACTCTGCGAGTCCCACATTGGCAGCACGGCCGGGCCCGTGCTGTGCATGCATGAGCATTCACCACCTCCCTCCCCCGTGTCCTCCGGAGGGTGCCCTTTATAGGGCTAAAAAAAAAAAAAAAAAAAAAAAAGGGCATCGTCACCATTCGACTCACCGAGCTCGCATAGTAAACAGACGCGCGCGCACGCACGCATCATGCCGCCCAAGACTAGTGGAAAGGCCGCGAAGAAATCTGGCAAAGCCCAGAAGAACATCTCAAAGTCCGACAAGAAAAAGAAGAAGCACAAGAGGAAGGAGAGCTACGCCATCTACATCTACAAGGTGCTGAAGCAGGTCCACCCGGACACCGGCATCTCCTCGAAGGCCATGTCCATCATGAACTCGTTCGTGAACGACATCTTCGAGCGCATCGCCGCCGAGGCTTCCCGCCTCGCCCACTACAACAAGCGGTCCACGATCACCTCCAGGGAGGTGCAGACCTCCGTGCGTCTCCTGCTGCCCGGCGAGCTGGCGAAGCACGCCGTCAGCGAGGGCACGAAGGCCGTCACCAAGTACACAAGCTCCAAGTGAAGTGAGCGGACTACTCTGAGGAAGGACGGACGGACGGACGGACGGACGCTCGCACAGCGACACTTTTACAAACGGCCCTTTTCAGGGCCACAAAACTGTTCTGACCCGAAAGTTTCTATATTTTAAAGACTGAGCTCGATTACATTTACCTACCTACCTATCATAAATACACACTTTGTTACCTAGTAGTTGCGAGTTAGGCTTTACGTTCGACGCGGTGTTTCTCCCGCTTCACGAATAATAATAATAATAATAATAATACCTATGCCGTTGCGTAGGTATGTGCGTACGCCGCCCCATACATACATACATACATACATACATAGGTAATTACCTATTAAGATATTAGAGAGCTGTCAGTGCCTAGGTTTATGGGAAGGTCTGAATTCGCCGAACGGTACATTATTATGTGGTGTATGTACGCAGTTGCCTAGACGCTGGTTAACATATTATTTTTCGATAAAAAATAAATAAAATGTAAGTCTTGTAATAGGTACATGCATATGTACTTAATAGAACATTTTATTTATTATCTTTCTGAATGATAACGGCCGACGAGAGACAATGACATAATGCTTATGGTACCTAATGTAAAATAATAATAATAATAATAATAATAATAACACTTACTAGGACACAGTCGTCTGAAAGTTTTATTTCCTACGAGTACAAACCGAAAACCTATCGACCAATCACGAGCGGGTCGTCTCGGTGCCCCGTCTCCCCGCGCCCCCCCCGCCCCACGCTTATAAATATAGCGGGAGCCGCGCGTCAAACAGTATTCCAATTCACGCAACGTTCGACCGTGCACTTCGTGGTACACGTGGTATCGTACTTACTACTGAAGCTGAAATGGCTCGCACAAAGCAGACCGCTCGCAAATCCACCGGTGGCAAGGCGCCGCGGAAGCAGCTGGCCACTAAGGCGGCACGCAAGAGCGCGCCGGCCACCGGCGGCGTCAAGAAGCCCCATCGCTACCGCCCCGGCACCGTCGCCCTCCGTGAGATCCGTCGCTACCAGAAGAGCACCGAGCTGCTGATCCGCAAGCTCCCCTTCCAGCGTCTCGTCCGTGAGATCGCCCAGGACTTCAAGACCGACCTTCGCTTCCAGAGCTCCGCCGTGATGGCCCTCCAGGAGGCCAGCGAGGCTTACCTCGTCGGTCTCTTCGAAGACACCAACCTGTGCGCGATCCACGCCAAGCGCGTCACCATCATGCCGAAGGACATCCAGCTGGCGCGCAGAATCCGCGGCGAGCGTGCATAAGTACTGTACAGCTACGTCCGTCGTCGGTCTGCTCACAAAAGGCCCTTTTCAGGGCCGCAAACTATTCGCACAGTCGCGTTTCTGTAAATCGACCGAACGAAACTTCGCATTATTACATTACATACTGCATTTATGTACTAGGTATATATATACTTTAACGGCTATCATTGCTGAAGGAACATGCCTGCAGATAATAAACAATGAATGTCACAGTCTCTCTCTCTCTCTTTCTTGTTCTTATTGTAGTAGAATATAACATACATACATTTAGATTCGTTTGAATGTCTCTCTGCACCTACCTAACCGGCCGGTGCGGTCCGCCGCCGCATTGCATAGAGTGCTCGCTGCACGTATAAACACAAATAGATGGATATAAAATATGTAGTAGGCATGCATGTAGGTACCTACCTATGTTATGCTATTGAATGCGTTTTGTCGTTGTCAGTATTATTATTGTAAAATCTAGCTTCAGTACATACATAAATAATATATGTAGGTATATAGTACATACATACATACATAATAAAATTATTATAATGACATGACCGTCTCGCAGATTATTTTGTTTGACTATAACGCTATCTCTCTCGCACTACCGTTAAAGCGATCGGCGCGCGCTCCCCCCCGTTTGCCTCACCCCCGCGGTGGCCAGTCTCATCTATATATAGTCGCGTCGAGATCGCTTTTTCAACCAGATCGTCGTCGTACGTACGCGAGCGCGTTCGTGTTCGTGTTCTGTTCTGTTCTCTTCGCACGTATTCGCAAATCTAAGAAGCACCACCATGACCGGCCGCGGCAAGGGAGGAAAAGGTCTGGGGAAAGGAGGGGCCAAGCGTCACAGGAAAGTGCTTCGTGACAACATCCAGGGCATCACCAAGCCCGCCATCCGTCGTCTCGCTCGCCGTGGCGGCGTGAAGCGTATCTCCGGTCTTATCTACGAGGAGACTCGCGGTGTGCTGAAGGTGTTCCTCGAGAACGTGATCCGCGACGCCGTCACCTACACCGAGCACGCCAAGAGGAAGACTGTCACCGCCATGGACGTCGTGTACGCCCTGAAGCGACAGGGCCGCACCCTCTACGGTTTCGGCGGTTAAGCGGTTTATCGCTGTGTGTGTGTAGTGTAATGACGTCACCGTGCACTCTCTCATCTAAAAAAGGCCCTTTTCAGGGCCGCAAACTGTTCAATGTTCTCTAATAATGACTGCTCGATATGATTCTGTTGAGGTGTGGAGTATCGATCGATCGATCGATCGATCAATCGATCAATCAATCAATCAATCAACCAATCAATCAATCAAACAAACAAACAAACAAAGAAAAACGGGAAAATCGATGAACCGCGGGGCACAGCTAGTACCTAATAATCATATTGTATATTCTTATCATAGTCAGTCTCTCAACGCAAGTGAGAAATCTGTTGTTGGATCACTAGTGCGTTGTGGTAGTTAGTTATGTATATGTATTGTAATCGGCAACGGTGAGCTGAATTTATTACACGTTGGTATGTACTCGGTAGGTACAGACGGTCGCTCATTTTACACAATATTCTGTGACAGTGTCGACGAAATTTTTCCGTTTAATAGCAGCACCCAGATGTTGACCCCCCCCCCCCCCCCCCCCCGACCCATCGACCCATCTTTCACGATGACCGGCATGCCCGTTGACTGGTTAATAAATGTTTAATCAAAACCAAAGCGTTTGCGTACTTAGATACCTACTATGTACTTAGGCACCTACATAGGTACTTACCTACCTACCTACCTACCTACCTAAATACTCACTCACTCACTCACTCACTCACTCACTCACTCACTCACTCACTCAACGCGCACGACCCACCTAACTGTCGTGTCGGTACTTACCTGCGCGAGGGCTTTGTTTTTTTTTTTTTTTATAGGTATTTTTTTTTTTTTGCTAATTACATTACGATTAACTTACTCACAATAAATCTATAGATTTAAATAAAAGGAAAAACGAAAATAATTCAATATATATACTAGGCATCCCTGCGTCGAACGAAGGTTCGTGTCGCGTGTTTGTTTGTTTGGTTGGTTGGTCCTCTCCGGTGACTGACCTAATTGTTCGCAAACCGCATCCAGGCGTGCCGAGGCACACCGCCCGTCTCCTCGTGACGGGAGACCCGCTCCGGATGATCAGCACGATCAGGCAGTCTACATCACCAATAGAGACCTCCGTCGTCGGTACGTTGAATCGGCTCGCCGTTTCCTAGGAGTGTCGATGTTTGAGTGACGAAAAGTGACACTTGTATCTGTCCGAGGTGGATGCGGGTCACTTCTCCGTGAGAGGAGATCCACGCAGTCGACGTGACGAATCGACACCTCATTCGGGAGCCGTTCTGGGTGGAAAAAATGCATTTAATCCGAGGGCGAGGTTGGCGCGTGCGCTAGTCGCGGATTTAATGTGTCATAGCGTCTCTCGCGAATCACTTGGCGCCTCGGCGAGTGAACAGAGCCGAAGTGCGGTCTCTGGAGGGCACACTGCGAGCTTTCGGCGACTGTGAAAGTTCATTATTTATTATATAAAATGTTGTTAAATCGACGAGTGCTAGTGAAAACTTCTAGACGATCGCACGGGAAAATGTCTCGCGATACGACGGCTCTCCGTGGCGTAAAGCTCCGGCAAGGGGGGTCACGTGCTACACTAGCGCCGCTCTACGGTGACTCTGAGAACTAATATTCTCGCTCTCGCTACGTACTACCTTTGTTGTTACTACTACTACTACTACTAAACTAACTACTCTACGATGGCAGACGCAGCAGTCGCTTCCGAGGCCCCCGCGCCCGCAACCCCCGCGAAGAAGGCGGCGAAGGCCGCGGCCGGCGCGAAGAAGCCCAAGCCGAAGCCCACGCACCCGAAGACCTCCGAGATGGTGAACAGCGCCATCAAGGAGCTGAAGGAGCGCAGCGGATCGTCCCTGCAGGCGATCAAGAAATACATCGCCGCCCAGTACAAGGTCGACGCCGAGAAGATGGCACCGTTCATCAGGAAATACCTGAAGTCCGCCGTCGAGTCCGGCGCTTTGATCCAGACGAAGGGCAAGGGCGCCTCCGGGTCGTTCAAGCTCGAGTCGAAGTCCTCCTCCTCCTCCTCCTCCGGTGCGAAGAAGCCCGCCGCGACCGCCGCGGCGGCCAGGAAGCCCGCCGCCTCCGCGGCGGCCGCCAAGAAGGCGAAGAAGCCGGCCGCGAGCGCCGCCGCCAAGAAGAAGGCCGCCGCCGCCGCAGCCGCCGCGTCGCCGGCGAAGGCCAAGTCCGCCGTCGCCGCCGCCAAGGACAAGAAGGCCGCCGCGGCGAAGAAGAAGCCCGCCGCCGCGAAGAGGGCCGCCCCCGCCAAGGGCAAGAGCGCCGCGAAGAAGACCGCCAAGCCCCCGACCAAGAAGCCGAAGGCCCCCAAACCCAAGAAGGCCGCCGCCCCCAAGGCGAAACCCGCCGCGAAGAAAGCCGCCGCCAAGAAGTAATGCGCGCCTCCACCAGCTCCTCAAGCTCGAAGCGCGCAACGCTCCGCCTCCATGCCTCCGGTCCGGTGGTTGGTTGGTCGGTCGGTCCGAATCCGAATCCGAAGCCGGCCGGTCGGTGTACCTACGCACACCAAACAGCCCTTTTCAGGGCTATCAATATATTCGATGATACAAAGTTTCTATTGAGGTCCGACGCTCTGTACCTACCTACCTACCTACCTATTATGATGTGACGCGCACACTTGCACTGCTGAACAAATTATTTAGGTACATAATATGTACTGAATTAGCACGATATTGCACGACTCGCAACACAATTTTATTTAATAAGCGAGCACCGCACTATGCCATCACAGCTTCATAATACATACATCCTAATAAGAGCGAGTAGGTATCAACCTACATAATTATTATTATGTTGCGGCGCAAATATACACCACACCATCCCGTTAGGAAGCGGGTTCGGGTTCGAATCCCGCTGGGCGTCATTGAACGACCGCTGCTGCTCCGTTGCTTGCTCGCGCCGACGGACTGCGACGAACGACCACTAGCAGAGCTCTGCCGTTCTGGTAGGTAACTTGTTGCATAATTATTGTAGACACACCTACGACGTACATATGCAGTCCGTTGCTTTCTTCCTTCTCCAATTCTCGAACGAAACAAGCGCTGCGATGCGATGCGATGCGATGCGATGCGATGCGAACGTAGCTAGGTTAATACCGCGCGCGCTCGCCCGACGCCCGACGCCCGACGCCCGACGCCCGAATGCCTTTTCCTTTTTTTTTTATAATAATAATAATAATAATAATAATAATCGTAATAACAATCTCGGTGTTCCATCTTATTTCGGCTCGCTGCTATGTTGCCCCTTAAAAACAAAACACGGCCGCCGCGCCGAGCCGCCCCGCCCCGCCCCCCGGTCGCGTCTCGCCCCTCGCGCGGCTATCCGCGACCGGGCCTCACCATATATATATCGAAGCGCAACAAATTTTTTTCAGTCAGTACAGTACATTTCGCTCTCGCTCGTCGCTGCGCGCGCACCGCTTTGCACTTTTACGTTCGTCTACTTCAATCAAATCAAATCAAACATGTCTGGCCGCGGAAAGGGAGGCAAAGTTAAGGGAAAGGCGAAGTCCCGCTCCAACCGTGCCGGGCTTCAGTTCCCGGTGGGCCGTATCCACAGGCTGCTCCGCAAGGGCAACTACGCCGAGCGCGTCGGTGCCGGCGCCCCGGTCTACTTGGCCGCCGTGATGGAGTACCTCGCGGCTGAAGTGCTCGAGTTGGCCGGCAACGCCGCCCGCGACAACAAGAAGACCAGGATCATCCCCAGGCATCTTCAGCTGGCCATCCGCAACGACGAGGAGCTGAACAAGCTCCTCTCCGGCGTGACTATCGCCCAGGGCGGTGTGCTGCCGAACATCCAGGCCGTGCTCCTGCCCAAGAAGACCGAGAAGAAAGCCTAAGCCTCGCTCTCTGTCTCTGTCCCGTCCCGCTCGCACCCGTGCGTGTCGCGTCACACAAAAGGCCCTTTTCAGGGCCGCAAATTCATTCGATACAATTCGGTTTCTTAAGAGATGGTCGTGACGTATAAATAAGTAGCTATATTTAATTATAACATAGCTGCATACCCATTGCAGAGCGAGCTAGGTGAATATAATAATATTATGTACATACCTAACCTGAGTAGGTAGGCAGGCAGGCACTAGGCGAAGCATTCTTTCTAACATTGCTACGCTTGCTATTTTGCAGAAGCTACACCGGAGATGGATGGGTGATATTTAAAATAGATAATGCGATAAAGTACATAGGTTGAGACAGTAGTAACTTTATCTACCTACTTCATTTTTATGCAGGTACCTACCTACCTACCTGTGTATGCACTAACTAACTAACCCACCCGTAACGCTTAGTACGTACAATTAAGTATGTATCTATACTACATAAATTCAATTAGTAGGTAGGTAGGTATACACACGCACGCACGCACGCACGCACGCACACACACACACACACACACGTATGTAACTAATAACTTTATGTATGTACTGTCTCTTTTGTTTGTCAAGTTATAAATTTGCCGTCGGTCGAGGCGAAGCGACGCGCGCATACGAAACGGAACGGTCGCCTCTGATTGGTCGAAGCGAGCCCCCTCGCACCGTCGCGCTCCGGACGCGACGGCGCGACGCAATAAAAGCGAAAAATCCGTCGGGCATCGTCACCATTCGACTCACCGAGCTCGCATAGTAAACAGACGCGCGCGCACGCACGCATCATGCCGCCCAAGACTAGTGGAAAGGCCGCGAAGAAATCTGGCAAAGCCCAGAAGAACATCTCAAAGTCCGACAAGAAAAAGAAGAAGCACAAGAGGAAGGAGAGCTACGCCATCTACATCTACAAGGTGCTGAAGCAGGTCCACCCGGACACCGGCATCTCCTCGAAGGCCATGTCCATCATGAACTCGTTCGTGAACGACATCTTCGAGCGCATCGCCGCCGAGGCTTCCCGCCTCGCCCACTACAACAAGCGGTCCACGATCACCTCCAGGGAGGTGCAGACCTCCGTGCGTCTCCTGCTGCCCGGCGAGCTGGCGAAGCACGCCGTCAGCGAGGGCACGAAGGCCGTCACCAAGTACACAAGCTCCAAGTGAAGTGAGCGGACTACTCTGAGGAAGGACGGACGGACGGACGGACGGACGCTCGCACAGCGACACTTTTACAAACGGCCCTTTTCAGGGCCACAAAACTGTTCTGACCCGAAAGTTTCTATATTTTAAAGACTGAGCTCGATTACATTTACCTACCTACCTATCATAAATACACACTTTGTTACCTAGTAGTTGCGAGTTAGGCTTTACGTTCGACGCGGTGTTTCTCCCGCTTCACGAATAATAATAATAATAATAATAATACCTATGCCGTTGCGTAGGTATGTGCGTACGCCGCCCCATACATACATACATACATACATACATAGGTAATTACCTATTAAGATATTAGAGAGCTGTCAGTGCCTAGGTTTATGGGAAGGTCTGAATTCGCCGAACGGTACATTATTATGTGGTGTATGTACGCAGTTGCCTAGACGCTGGTTAACATATTATTTTTCGATAAAAAATAAATAAAATGTAAGTCTTGTAATAGGTACATGCATATGTACTTAATAGAACATTTTATTTATTATCTTTCTGAATGATAACGGCCGACGAGAGACAATGACATAATGCTTATGGTACCTAATGTAAAATAATAATAATAATAATAATAATAATAACACTTACTAGGACACAGTCGTCTGAAAGTTTTATTTCCTACGAGTACAAACCGAAAACCTATCGACCAATCACGAGCGGGTCGTCTCGGTGCCCCGTCTCCCCGCGCCCCCCCGCCCCACGCTTATAAATATAGCGGGAGCCGCGCGTCAAACAGTATTCCAATTCACGCAACGTTCGACCGTGCACTTCGTGGTACACGTGGTATCGTACTTACTACTGAAGCTGAAATGGCTCGCACAAAGCAGACCGCTCGCAAATCCACCGGTGGCAAGGCGCCGCGGAAGCAGCTGGCCACTAAGGCGGCACGCAAGAGCGCGCCGGCCACCGGCGGCGTCAAGAAGCCCCATCGCTACCGCCCCGGCACCGTCGCCCTCCGTGAGATCCGTCGCTACCAGAAGAGCACCGAGCTGCTGATCCGCAAGCTCCCCTTCCAGCGTCTCGTCCGTGAGATCGCCCAGGACTTCAAGACCGACCTTCGCTTCCAGAGCTCCGCCGTGATGGCCCTCCAGGAGGCCAGCGAGGCTTACCTCGTCGGTCTCTTCGAAGACACCAACCTGTGCGCGATCCACGCCAAGCGCGTCACCATCATGCCGAAGGACATCCAGCTGGCGCGCAGAATCCGCGGCGAGCGTGCATAAGTACTGTACAGCTACGTCCGTCGTCGGTCTGCTCACAAAAGGCCCTTTTCAGGGCCGCAAACTATTCGCACAGTCGCGTTTCTGTAAATCGACCGAACGAAACTTCGCATTATTACATTACATACTGCATTTATGTACTAGGTATATATATACTTTAACGGCTATCATTGCTGAAGGAACATGCCTGCAGATAATAAACAATGAATGTCACAGTCTCTCTCTCTCTCTTTCTTGTTCTTATTGTAGTAGAATATAACATACATACATTTAGATTCGTTTGAATGTCTCTCTGCACCTACCTAACCGGCCGGTGCGGTCCGCCGCCGCATTGCATAGAGTGCTCGCTGCACGTATAAACACAAATAGATGGATATAAAATATGTAGTAGGCATGCATGTAGGTACCTACCTATGTTATGCTATTGAATGCGTTTTGTCGTTGTCAGTATTATTATTGTAAAATCTAGCTTCAGTACATACATAAATAATATATGTAGGTATATAGTACATACATACATACATAATAAAATTATTATAATGACATGACCGTCTCGCAGATTATTTTGTTTGACTATAACGCTATCTCTCTCGCACTACCGTTAAAGCGATCGGCGCGCGCTCCCCCCCGTTTGCCTCACCCCCGCGGTGGCCAGTCTCATCTATATATAGTCGCGTCGAGATCGCTTTTTCAACCAGATCGTCGTCGTACGTACGCGAGCGCGTTCGTGTTCGTGTTCTGTTCTGTTCTCTTCGCACGTATTCGCAAATCTAAGAAGCACCACCATGACCGGCCGCGGCAAGGGAGGAAAAGGTCTGGGGAAAGGAGGGGCCAAGCGTCACAGGAAAGTGCTTCGTGACAACATCCAGGGCATCACCAAGCCCGCCATCCGTCGTCTCGCTCGCCGTGGCGGCGTGAAGCGTATCTCCGGTCTTATCTACGAGGAGACTCGCGGTGTGCTGAAGGTGTTCCTCGAGAACGTGATCCGCGACGCCGTCACCTACACCGAGCACGCCAAGAGGAAGACTGTCACCGCCATGGACGTCGTGTACGCCCTGAAGCGACAGGGCCGCACCCTCTACGGTTTCGGCGGTTAAGCGGTTTATCGCTGTGTGTGTGTAGTGTAATGACGTCACCGTGCACTCTCTCATCTAAAAAAGGCCCTTTTCAGGGCCGCAAACTGTTCAATGTTCTCTAATAATGACTGCTCGATATGATTCTGTTGAGGTGTGGAGTATCGATCGATCGATCGATCGATCAATCGATCAATCAATCAATCAATCAAACAATCAATCAATCAAACAAACAAACAAACAAAGAAAAACGGGAAAATCGATGAACCGCGGGGCACAGCTAGTACCTAATAATCATATTGTATATTCTTATCATAGTCAGTCTCTCAACGCAAGTGAGAAATCTGTTGTTGGATCACTAGTGCGTTGTGGTAGTTAGTTATGTATATGTATTGTAATCGGCAACGGTGAGCTGAATTTATTACACGTTGGTATGTACTCGGTAGGTACAGACGGTCGCTCATTTTACACAATATTCTGTGACAGTGTCGACGAAATTTTTCCGTTTAATAGCAGCACCCAGATGTTGACCCCCCCCCCCCCCCCCCCCGACCCATCGACCCATCTTTCACGATGACCGGCATGCCCGTTGACTGGTTAATAAATGTTTAATCAAAACCAAAGCGTTTGCGTTAAAGATGGGCGATTATGAATGATACTAATGATATCATTCGACTATGGCAATCATTCGACTTAGTCGAATTAGACATCCAGATTAGTAACTAACGTTCTGTAGCCTAACCGCTAATACTAGTAAACCGTACTACTCGTCGTCGACTCGTGTCGTTCCGCCGCAACTCGGACTGACTCGGGAATCATTCAAGCAGATGCATACTAATTTGGTTGACTCGGGCGCTTCCGTCATGAATCGGAACGATTCGGGGTTCAATGTTTTATCGCTTGCTTCCACTTTCAAGCAAAAGCAAAATTCAACCTTATATCAAGGAGTTAAAAGTAAAATCATAAAACGTTGTGTGTAGCTACGAAATTTCACGCGTAAATTACCGGCCTTTTTTCCCCCAGTAAGTAATACAGAATACAATTTGACATAGTGGTTAGTGGTTAATAATTAGTGGTTTCATTCGATTATCAGGATTAGTGATAACTAATATTGAAGTCGAATACGAACGTTAGTTAGTAGAAGATTAGTCGACTTATAATTTCATTCATAATCGCGCATCGCTAGTTTGCGTACTTAGATACCTACTATGTACTTAGGCACCTACATAGGTACTTACCTACCTACCTACCTACCTACCTACCTAAATACTCACTCACTCACTCACTCACTCACTCACTCACTCACTCACTCACTCAACGCGCACGACCCACCTAACTGTCGTGTCGGTACTTACCTGCGCGAGGGCTTTGTTTTTTTTTTTTTTTATAGGTATTTTTTTTTTTTTGCTAATTACATTACGATTAACTTACTCACAATAAATCTATAGATTTAAATAAAAGGAAAAACGAAAATAATTCAATATATATACTAGGCATCCCTGCGTCGAACGAAGGTTCGTGTCGCGTGTTTGTTTGTTTGGTTGGTTGGTCCTCTCCGGTGACTGACCTAATTGTTCGCAAACCGCATCCAGGCGTGCCGAGGCACACCGCCCGTCTCCTCGTGACGGGAGACCCGCTCCGGATGATCAGCACGATCAGGCAGTCTACATCACCAATAGAGACCTCCGTCGTCGGTACGTTGAATCGGCTCGCCGTTTCCTAGGAGTGTCGATGTTTGAGTGACGAAAAGTGACACTTGTATCTGTCCGAGGTGGATGCGGGTCACTTCTCCGTGAGAGGAGATCCACGCAGTCGACGTGACGAATCGACACCTCATTCGGGAGCCGTTCTGGGTGGAAAAAATGCATTTAATCCGAGGGCGAGGTTGGCGCGTGCGCTAGTCGCGGATTTAATGTGTCATAGCGTCTCTCGCGAATCACTTGGCGCCTCGGCGAGTGAACAGAGCCGAAGTGCGGTCTCTGGAGGGCACACTGCGAGCTTTCGGCGACTGTGAAAGTTCATTATTTATTATATAAAATGTTGTTAAATCGACGAGTGCTAGTGAAAACTTCTAGACGATCGCACGGGAAAATGTCTCGCGATACGACGGCTCTCCGTGGCGTAAAGCTCCGGCAAGGGGGGTCACGTGCTACACTAGCGCCGCTCTACCTACGAGTCCCCTTCTGAACGTCGACGCGACCGCACGTCCGTTTAGAGAACTACCCGCGCTCCGTCGTTGTGTAGTTCGTGGATAGGTTCGCAGTTAGCCCCTAGTTGCGCGAGTAAGTTATCCGTCGAGCTCGCTGCCGGACTTCAGTCTGGTATGCGCTCCGGGTAACCGAAGACCCACTAGTGGCTCCCCTGCACACTCCCTCTCGTGTGTAGTCTCCCTGACCGCCGCCGCGCCGCGCCGCCGTGAACGTCGTTGAGCACCGCGCTCCGACGGGACCGCCGCCGGTCACGCGTGTGTGTTAGGTCGAGACACCCGTCTCCCGGATTTCGGTGCCTGGATTGCAGTATAACTGGAGTGCAGTGTACCGGATTTGGTGAGACGGCTCACCGAGTGTGGAGTGAACAGTACTGAACAGTGACAGTGACACTTACTATTGCACTTGAAAGTGCTTTTAGTTACTAAAAGCAGTGCAAGTGCGCCTGTGAGCTGAGGCCCATAGTGAAGTGTAATGTGACAGTGACACTAATTCAGTGCTTATCAGTGCCATAATGGAGGAGGACGAGGGTAAACCCACGATCCCCCCCGTGCCCCGACCCCGCCACAGACTACCTGTGGATGTCGTATCACGCAACCTGTTCACCAACGAGTGGACACCCCTGCTAGCGACCACACCTCTCGCCGAAGGACCTACGCCGGCCACTTCGACCTCGACAGGGGCCACTTCTGAGCAAGTGGGCCCCTCCGAAGACGAGAGGACAGCCAAGCGTCCTCGCCCCCAAAGCAGTCCCGAAGAGGAGACCGACAAGAGGGTCTGCAGAGACTTCCTGTCCATCCTGACACCGAGCCCCCCGGCTACCCCAGAGGAAACCGGCTATGGCGGAGAAGAGCGCTACGCATCGGCGCCCTCCAGCCCACCAGCACACCAGATGCAAGCCACCACCCCCGCACAGGGCAGCCCAATATCGCCGATAGAGAGCCAACCCCCATCCACGCTCGATACGACATCGTACGCCGGGCTGGCTCCCACCTTCAGCCCGGCGAGCCTGCCGTCGCTACCGCCGCCTGCATCGCCCGACCCACAGTCGCCGCCGCGAAGCTACGCGGCCACCGTGAGTGCACCCGTACCCCCGCGCGGGATGACACTACCCTCGTCGTCCCCGCCGCCACCGCAGCCCACCAAGAGCGCCATCCACCGCGCCTACCCACCCATAGTGGTAGACGCGCTGCCGCAGTGGACCGGGCACTTCGCAGCCCTCAAGCGAGTGCTCGGCCACCCCCCGAACGCGCGTCCCTTCGGGAAGGGGGTGCGCTTCCTGCCGCGCACGGCCGAAGAGTTCCGGGCCGTGCAACGCTACCTCGTGGAGGCGAGTGCGAAGGACAGTGCCATCTCATGGCACTGTTACACGCCGCCCAACGAACTCCCCACGAAAGTGGCCATCCGCGGCTTGCCGGCGGACACACCTATCCCGGAAATCAAGCAGGCGCTGGAGGAGCGGCACTTCAGCGTCGTGCACATCAGAGCCATCCCGCCGCGAAGAGGCCGCCCAGGGTGCCTCTTTCACGTGCAGCTGGAGCATCTCGCCAACAACGAGAAGGCCCGGCTGTACGCTACGAAAGAGCTGCTCTGCATGCCCGGCGTTACGGTGGAGGGTTGGAGGGGGCGGGGGGGCCCCCCCCAATGCCACCGCTGCCAGGCGTTCGGGCACAGCAGTGAGGCCTGCCACCGCGCCCCCAGGTGCGTGCGCTGCGGTGGCGGGCACATGGCGTCCGACTGCCCACGCCCTCGAGAGGACCCTGCGTCGTGCGCCAACTGCGGTAAGGCGCACCCCGCGAACGACCGCCGCTGCCCCGCATTTAGACAAGAGGCCCGCAAGAGGGGTCTCAAGCTGCCGCCCCCCATCCCAGCAGGGGGCAAGAAGCCGACTGCCAATACGCAGCGCCCAGCGGGGGCCCCTACCGCCGTCCCCACGGTGGAGGAGGCCCTCGCGGGCCCCACCCCAGCCAACGGCCCCACCGAGAGGGGCACCGTAACTGCGGTGAAAAGGAAGAGGCGAAGAGGGCGCAAGAAGAGGAAGGAGGGCGCCCACCCCGCCGCTTCCTCCACACCAATGTCGACGGCCGCAATTCCAGAAGGAGAGCCGCCCAAGCCCCAGCGACGGCGCAGAGAAAGGGCCGCCCCACAGCCCTTTACCGCTGGCTCTGCTGAGACTGAGCCAGAGGCCATCGCTGCGCCCACCACCGTTGCCACCGCCCCCGCAAGCCCCGCCGCAGCAACCGCCGCAGCAACCAGCGAGCCTCAATCGGCCTCTACCACAGCCAGGGTGGAGAGGCTCTACAGAGCGATTGAGGCCATGGAGGAGAGCCGCCGCAGACTCTACGAGGATTTCCTCGTAGAGTTTGCCACCGCCATGCAGACTGGAAACCTGGCCCCAGTCTGCTTAGCGCTTGCAGCCATCTGCAAGGCCGGAGCTCCTCGAGCGGCCGAACTCAACCAGCTCGGAGCTCCCACCACTGCCACCGATTAAAACGCCAAGATGGCACACGTCCCGGGGGTCGTGAACTCCCGGAGAAGCCGCCCGGGACAAGAGGCACAGCCTCACAACCCGAACCTGCAGCTGCTCGCTTCGCTCGCAGCTGCAGATGACCTCATCGTCGTCGTCGCGCCGCTCTACGGTGACTCTGAGAACTAATATTCTCGCTCTCGCTACGTACTACCTTTGTTGTTACTACTACTACTACTACTAAACTAACTACTCTACGATGGCAGACGCAGCAGTCGCTTCCGAGGCCCCCGCGCCCGCAACCCCCGCGAAGAAGGCGGCGAAGGCCGCGGCCGGCGCGAAGAAGCCCAAGCCGAAGCCCACGCACCCGAAGACCTCCGAGATGGTGAACAGCGCCATCAAGGAGCTGAAGGAGCGCAGCGGATCGTCCCTGCAGGCGATCAAGAAATACATCGCCGCCCAGTACAAGGTCGACGCCGAGAAGATGGCACCGTTCATCAGGAAATACCTGAAGTCCGCCGTCGAGTCCGGCGCTTTGATCCAGACGAAGGGCAAGGGCGCCTCCGGGTCGTTCAAGCTCGAGTCGAAGTCCTCCTCCTCCTCCTCCTCCGGTGCGAAGAAGCCCGCCGCGACCGCCGCGGCGGCCAGGAAGCCCGCCGCCTCCGCGGCGGCCGCCAAGAAGGCGAAGAAGCCGGCCGCGAGCGCCGCCGCCAAGAAGAAGGCCGCCGCCGCCGCAGCCGCCGCGTCGCCGGCGAAGGCCAAGTCCGCCGTCGCCGCCGCCAAGGACAAGAAGGCCGCCGCGGCGAAGAAGAAGCCCGCCGCCGCGAAGAGGGCCGCCCCCGCCAAGGGCAAGAGCGCCGCGAAGAAGACCGCCAAGCCCCCGACCAAGAAGCCGAAGGCCCCCAAACCCAAGAAGGCCGCCGCCCCCAAGGCGAAACCCGCCGCGAAGAAAGCCGCCGCCAAGAAGTAATGCGCGCCTCCACCAGCTCCTCAAGCTCGAAGCGCGCAACGCTCCGCCTCCATGCCTCCGGTCCGGTGGTTGGTTGGTCGGTCGGTCCGAATCCGAATCCGAAGCCGGCCGGTCGGTGTACCTACGCACACCAAACAGCCCTTTTCAGGGCTATCAATATATTCGATGATACAAAGTTTCTATTGAGGTCCGACGCTCTGTACCTACCTACCTACCTACCTATTATGATGTGACGCGCACACTTGCACTGCTGAACAAATTATTTAGGTACATAATATGTACTGAATTAGCACGATATTGCACGACTCGCAACACAATTTTATTTAATAAGCGAGCACCGCACTATGCCATCACAGCTTCATAATACATACATCCTAATAAGAGCGAGTAGGTATCAACCTACATAATTATTATTATGTTGCGGCGCAAATATACACCACACCATCCCGTTAGGAAGCGGGTTCGGGTTCGAATCCCGCTGGGCGTCATTGAACGACCGCTGCTGCTCCGTTGCTTGCTCGCGCCGACGGACTGCGACGAACGACCACTAGCAGAGCTCTGCCGTTCTGGTAGGTAACTTGTTGCATAATTATTGTAGACACACCTACGACGTACATATGCAGTCCGTTGCTTTCTTCCTTCTCCAATTCTCGAACGAAACAAGCGCTGCGATGCGATGCGATGCGATGCGATGCGATGCGAACGTAGCTAGGTTAATACCGCGCGCGCTCGCCCGACGCCCGACGCCCGACGCCCGACGCCCGAATGCCTTTTCCTTTTTTTTTTATAATAATAATAATAATAATAATAATAATCGTAATAACAATCTCGGTGTTCCATCTTATTTCGGCTCGCTGCTATGTTGCCCCTTAAAAACAAAACACGGCCGCCGCGCCGAGCCGCCCCGCCCCGCCCCCCGGTCGCGTCTCGCCCCTCGCGCGGCTATCCGCGACCGGGCCTCACCATATATATATCGAAGCGCAACAAATTTTTTTCAGTCAGTACAGTACATTTCGCTCTCGCTCGTCGCTGCGCGCGCACCGCTTTGCACTTTTACGTTCGTCTACTTCAATCAAATCAAATCAAACATGTCTGGCCGCGGAAAGGGAGGCAAAGTTAAGGGAAAGGCGAAGTCCCGCTCCAACCGTGCCGGGCTTCAGTTCCCGGTGGGCCGTATCCACAGGCTGCTCCGCAAGGGCAACTACGCCGAGCGCGTCGGTGCCGGCGCCCCGGTCTACTTGGCCGCCGTGATGGAGTACCTCGCGGCTGAAGTGCTCGAGTTGGCCGGCAACGCCGCCCGCGACAACAAGAAGACCAGGATCATCCCCAGGCATCTTCAGCTGGCCATCCGCAACGACGAGGAGCTGAACAAGCTCCTCTCCGGCGTGACTATCGCCCAGGGCGGTGTGCTGCCGAACATCCAGGCCGTGCTCCTGCCCAAGAAGACCGAGAAGAAAGCCTAAGCCTCGCTCTCTGTCTCTGTCCCGTCCCGCTCGCACCCGTGCGTGTCGCGTCACACAAAAGGCCCTTTTCAGGGCCGCAAATTCATTCGATACAATTCGGTTTCTTAAGAGATGGTCGTGACGTATAAATAAGTAGCTATATTTAATTATAACATAGCTGCATACCCATTGCAGAGCGAGCTAGGTGAATATAATAATATTATGTACATACCTAACCTGAGTAGGTAGGCAGGCAGGCACTAGGCGAAGCATTCTTTCTAACATTGCTACGCTTGCTATTTTGCAGAAGCTACACCGGAGATGGATGGGTGATATTTAAAATAGATAATGCGATAAAGTACATAGGTTGAGACAGTAGTAACTTTATCTACCTACTTCATTTTTATGCAGGTACCTACCTACCTACCTGTGTATGCACTAACTAACTAACCCACCCGTAACGCTTAGTACGTACAATTAAGTATGTATCTATACTACATAAATTCAATTAGTAGGTAGGTAGGTATACACACGCACGCACGCACGCACGCACGCACACACACACACACACACACGTATGTAACTAATAACTTTATGTATGTACTGTCTCTTTTGTTTGTCAAGTTATAAATTTGCCGTCGGTCGAGGCGAAGCGACGCGCGCATACGAAACGGAACGGTCGCCTCTGATTGGTCGAAGCGAGCCCCCTCGCACCGTCGCGCTCCGGACGCGACGGCGCGACGCAATAAAAGCGAAAAATCCGTCGGGCATCGTCGAGACAGTTCGTTTGCTTAGCGTTGAGAGCGGTCGCCCGCTCTCCGCTATTGACCTGCCCGCCCGCTCACACAGTGCGCGTGTGTTTTGCCGGCGTGCAACCTTCCGATCTGTTTTCTAATACCGTTTTATTTTCCTTTCAGTGTTTGCCTGCTCGCTCAGCCTGCCGGATTATTCCAAGTAAGTGCCTAGGCCTTTTTCGCTAGGTATTTACTTTTGTTTCGTTTTCTGATTCTCCTTATCTCTGTCCCGTTATTTTCGAAGTCTCTGTGCTCTCACATTCCCCTCCCGCCCCCCTGCCGATGGCAGGGGAGCCGCCGTTAGTTAATTTAGCCACTATGGCCGCCCCCAGCCCCTCCCGCGCTCTCCTCAGCGCTTTCTTAGAGGAGCATAGGCTTTTAGAAGCCTATCGCGTTTACATGGATAGCCACGCTCCCGTGGAAACCCGCGACTCTCCAGAGTCCCCCGCCCCCGTAGCCCCCGACTCTCCTGAGTCCCCCGCGACCGACATGGAGACCGACTCCATCGCCGGCTCCTCGTGCTCCCGTAAGCGATCCGTATCGCAACAAAGTACAAGTTCAGAGTCAGCAGACTCCCGCTCTGAGACCAGCACCGTCACTGGTGACCTGGCCTCAGAGGAGACCTTCAAGAAGGTCATCTCCCGTAAGAGGCAGCGAAAGCTAGCCTGCCTGAGGAAATCTCCTCCCGCGACCCCCGGATCTGCCGCGACCTCCGTCCCTCCCTCCCCCGCAGCCCCAGCTCGCCCCCACTCACCCCTCGCCACAGGCGCCGCCGCCTCGGTGACCGCCCCCCGCCCTCTCATGTCATTAACACTAGACGCCCCCGCGCCGGGCAAGTCATTCAAAAATTTCTCACCGCAGCCTCCGAAGGCTAAGTCCCCGCCGCCTGTGTACCTCCGTGACAAGGCCGCTTGGACAGCAATGTCCAAGCTGTGCAAGGACAATAATGTCCTTTACACGAAGGCACAGAACAACGGGGACAATATCAAAATAGAGACCCCCACCACTGATGTGTTCAGGAGCCTTACTAGGCTCCTAACACTAAATAAAGTCCCTTACCACACCTATGCGCTTCCCGAGGAGCGCAAGGTTCGTGCCGTCCTCCGAGGCGTTCCAGTTGAACTCCCCGTGGAGTTGATCAAGGAAGACCTCATTTCCCAAGGGCATCCCGTGGAGGCTGTGTACGCCGTACACAGCAACCGCGGGAAGTCCTTCCCACTAGCGACAGTAGTTCTGTCGAACACCCCCGCAGCCCGATCTATTTTCGCGGGAGTGCCCACCGTCTGTGGACTTTCGAACATTAAGGTCGAAAAGCCTCACAGACGGGGGCACCCTGGCCAATGCCACCGCTGCCAATTATATGGCCACGCGGCGGCAAACTGCTCTGCGCCCCCCAGGTGCGTGAAGTGCCTGGAGCCTCACGCCACTGGGGAGTGCAAGCGCACGCGCGAGTCGGAGGGACCTCCGGCTTGCGTGCTGTGCAAGCAGACCGGCCATCCGGCTAACTATCGTGGGTGCCCGCGTGCCCCCCGCGCCCCCGCCCTTAAGGCTCCCAAGGCCCCTAAGGCTCCCAAGGCCCCTAAGGCACCAAAGCCAAAACCAGTGCCGGCACTGGACTCAGCGGCTTTCCCCGCTCTAGGCCGCCCTAGTGCCAAACCCACCGCCCCACCGGCCTCCGCATGGGCCCCCAGACCTAGCCCTCCGCCTACAGCCGCGCCTGTAGCGCCTACCCAGTCGCGTCCCCACACCTCGCGTCCCGCCCCGCCCAAATCCCACTCCCAGGACCAGGCCGCGGCCGACCTCAGGTTGATCGGCGCCGCGATAGCTAATATAGATCTCGAGGAGATTGCGATTCTAGCGCACAAGCTACGAGTCGCATCCACCCCGACGGAACGTCTGCTGGCTCTGGCTGATCACAGCCATATGCTAAGTAGCTTAGCTTAGTTAAGTTAAATTTAATTTTAACTTAACTAAGCTATGCCAAATCCCCCGGTCACTTTGACCGCTCTCGTTCCCCCTCCCGCCACCACGGGACGACTCAAACCTAGGGGCGTCTCGCTTGTTTCGTACAACACACGCGGTCTCCGCACTAATATTCATGAGCTTAGGGAATTCGTTAAAAGTAACGAAGTAGATCTTCTTTTAGTACAGGAAACCTTCCTAAAACCCAACATGCGGGGTCTCAGAATTCCCAAGTACTCTCTTGTCAGGAATGACAGAGCCGACGGCCGACGAGGCGGCGGCACTGCCATTTATTTCAAGAGATCACTTCACTGTTCTCACATCCCCACACCAGCCCTCACTAACATGGAGGCCACTATTTGTAGATTAGCGATGACCGGACATCCATCTCTAGTAATAGCCTCTATCTATATTCCTAGCGGTTCAATTCCGTTAAGAAGTGACTTCGAAGCCATTCTCGCCCTAGGCGCCCACACCGTCATGTTTGGTGATTTTAACTCCAAACATGAGCTGTGGACCTGCCGACAGACGACCACCAGTGGTATAGCACTGCTTGGCATAACCGAGGCACTAGAGATGGATGTCCTATGTCCTCTCTCACCAACTCACTACCCCGATCAGACCACCACCCCCCCCGACATACTAGACTTTGCTCTAGTACGGGGCGTCAAATTAAACCTTAGGGCAATAGAGTCTCTCGACGACCTAGGTTCTGACCACCGGCCGGTCTCCCTTCAGCTAGGGCCCTCACCACACTCCTCACCCTCTACTAAAACCGTAACCAACTGGGACGGTTTTAAAACCTCCCTTGTCTCTGCTCTAGCAGCCCCAGACTCCCCTTGTGCATTCACACCCGACTATTTCGATAGTACGGACAAAATAGATAGCGCCGTAGACTCCCTCACGTTTTTGGTCCAAACAGCCATTCGTGACAGCGAGCGCGTAGTACCGGTCCGCGACCGGAAACTGCCTCTCGCTGTCAGGAATCTGATTAGAGCCAAAAGAGCCGCCCTCCGTAGGGCCAAGCTCTACCCAACTCCTGAGTACAGGAAACGCGCCAATGAATTGCAGAAGCAAGTCAGAGCTCGACTATCCGAGCAGGCCAACTCTAACTGGGCTGACCTCATGGAGACCATAACCCCAACCCACTTGGCTTATTATAAAATAGCTAGGGCTCTACGCGTAGACGCGATCACCCACACCCCTCCCTTGACGCGTAGAGATGGCACCATCGCCTTCGAGGACGATGAGAAGGCCGAATGTTTCGCTGACAGCATTGAATCGCAATGCACACCCAGCGCTCAACCGTGCGACCCAGCTCACGTGGACAAGGTTGAGGAGGAGGTCCGTAAAAAGACCTCCCTCCCCTCAACCGACGTCCCCATTGCGGTGGACACAGACGAAATTCAGTTTCTCATTAAAAAACTTAGACCTAAAAAGGCCCCAGGAGCGGACGGTATTGCCAACCTAGCGCTCAAAAATTTCCCCAGTCAATTATTAATTTTGCTAACTATTATTTTCAATGCCTGTTTTGAACTGTGCCACTTTCCATCCGCATGGAAAGAGGCGACAGTCATAGGAATACCCAAGCCGGGTAAGCCCTTAAATGTAGCGTCTAACCATCGCCCCATTAGTCTCCTAAAAGCCATGGGCAAGCTTTTCGAGAGAGTAATCCTCGCCCGCATGCGAAACCACCTATTCCCGTCAGAGGGTCCCCCCATTATCATTCCCCACCAATTTGGCTTTCGTGCGGGGCACTCTTGCCCTCAACAGGTCCACCGCATAGTAGAGTACATTTTGAAAGGTTTCTACCCTAGGCGCGAAAAATCGGTAGCTGTATTTTTCGACGTTGCTAAGGCCTTCGATAAGGTCTGGCACGCCGGATTAGTTTATAAATTATATGAGCTGGGTCTCCCCGACAGACTTGTCCGCGTAATAGATAGCTTCCTGAAGGACCGGTCCTTCCGCTTCAGACACGAGGGGGTACTCTCGTCCCCACGTCCTCTCAGAGCCGGAGTCCCGCAGGGCTCCGTGCTCTCCCCCCTTCTGTACATCTCGTACACAAATGACATCCCCATCCCAGGCAATGGGGTCCAACTGTCACTTTTCGCCGACGACACCGCACTCTATTTCAGAAGTCGCAACATGACATACATCCATAAAAGGCTACAATCCGCGGTCGATGAGCTAGGAGCCTGGTTCAGGCTGTGGCGCATTGAGGTCAACCCAGAAAAGAGCACAGCAGTGCGTTTCGACCACAAACGCAGGAGGGGTCTAAGCGACCCCCCCATCCGCATGTTAGGTACCCCAGTCCCCTGGCGAACATCAGCCAAGTACTTAGGAGTTACCTTAGACAACAGACTTACCTTTAGGACACACATCCGGAAGGTAACCCGGACCGCTCGTTTTTACCTTGGCCGCCTATCTTCCATGGTAGGCAGACAAAGTAAAATGACAGCCAGAAACAAGCGCACGCTCTTTAAAGTTTGCATTCGTCCCGTGATGACCTACGCGGCTCCCGTTTTCGCACACGCGGCCCCCAATCTCATGTATCAACTTCAGATAGTCCAGAATAATTTCTTACGTAGGGCTCTGAACGCACACTGGTGCGTCAGAAATGCCGATCTCCATCGGGATATGGAGATTCCAACTATCCAACAGTTTATTAGATCCCTCTCAGAGTCGTTCTTCAGCCGCGCTGAAGAACACTCTAACCCCCTGATCCGCGAATCAGCAGTTTACCCTCCCCCCACGACTAATCCTCGTTACCTGGTGCGCAGGCCCAGGAACGTTCTAGTCGACCCACCCGATAAGCTCTCATCCGACCTCGACCTCCTCCTGGAGGCCCAGGCCCAGTCAGATGTAGCCCCCGCTCCCAACAGTGTCCCCGGGGACACTACTCTCACTTAAATTTTTTCTTTCTTTCTGTTTCTGTCACTATGTGACGAATCCCCCTAAGCGGTAGCTCTAGTGAGCTCCGCTGTGCGCCCTCCTCGGCCTCGAGGGGGGTCGCTCATGATGTAGGTTTAGGGGTCCTTAGGACCAAACCAGCACCAAGGTGGTGTTTAGTGGGTAGGCGCACTCTGCGAGTCCCACATTGGCAGCACGGCCGGGCCCGTGCTGTGCATGCATGAGCATTCACCACCTCCCTCCCCCGTGTCCTCCGGAGGGTGCCCTTTATAGGGCTAAAAAAAAAAAAAAAAAAAAAGGGCATCGTCACCATTCGACTCACCGAGCTCGCATAGTAAACAGACGCGCGCGCACGCACGCATCATGCCGCCCAAGACTAGTGGAAAGGCCGCGAAGAAATCTGGCAAAGCCCAGAAGAACATCTCAAAGTCCGACAAGAAAAAGAAGAAGCACAAGAGGAAGGAGAGCTACGCCATCTACATCTACAAGGTGCTGAAGCAGGTCCACCCGGACACCGGCATCTCCTCGAAGGCCATGTCCATCATGAACTCGTTCGTGAACGACATCTTCGAGCGCATCGCCGCCGAGGCTTCCCGCCTCGCCCACTACAACAAGCGGTCCACGATCACCTCCAGGGAGGTGCAGACCTCCGTGCGTCTCCTGCTGCCCGGCGAGCTGGCGAAGCACGCCGTCAGCGAGGGCACGAAGGCCGTCACCAAGTACACAAGCTCCAAGTGAAGTGAGCGGACTACTCTGAGGAAGGACGGACGGACGGACGGACGGACGCTCGCACAGCGACACTTTTACAAACGGCCCTTTTCAGGGCCACAAAACTGTTCTGACCCGAAAGTTTCTATATTTTAAAGACTGAGCTCGATTACATTTACCTACCTACCTATCATAAATACACACTTTGTTACCTAGTAGTTGCGAGTTAGGCTTTACGTTCGACGCGGTGTTTCTCCCGCTTCACGAATAATAATAATAATAATAATAATACCTATGCCGTTGCGTAGGTATGTGCGTACGCCGCCCCATACATACATACATACATACATACATAGGTAATTACCTATTAAGATATTAGAGAGCTGTCAGTGCCTAGGTTTATGGGAAGGTCTGAATTCGCCGAACGGTACATTATTATGTGGTGTATGTACGCAGTTGCCTAGACGCTGGTTAACATATTATTTTTCGATAAAAAATAAATAAAATGTAAGTCTTGTAATAGGTACATGCATATGTACTTAATAGAACATTTTATTTATTATCTTTCTGAATGATAACGGCCGACGAGAGACAATGACATAATGCTTATGGTACCTAATGTAAAATAATAATAATAATAATAATAATAATAACACTTACTAGGACACAGTCGTCTGAAAGTTTTATTTCCTACGAGTACAAACCGAAAACCTATCGACCAATCACGAGCGGGTCGTCTCGGTGCCCCGTCTCCCCGCGCCCCCCCGCCCCACGCTTATAAATATAGCGGGAGCCGCGCGTCAAACAGTATTCCAATTCACGCAACGTTCGACCGTGCACTTCGTGGTACACGTGGTATCGTACTTACTACTGAAGCTGAAATGGCTCGCACAAAGCAGACCGCTCGCAAATCCACCGGTGGCAAGGCGCCGCGGAAGCAGCTGGCCACTAAGGCGGCACGCAAGAGCGCGCCGGCCACCGGCGGCGTCAAGAAGCCCCATCGCTACCGCCCCGGCACCGTCGCCCTCCGTGAGATCCGTCGCTACCAGAAGAGCACCGAGCTGCTGATCCGCAAGCTCCCCTTCCAGCGTCTCGTCCGTGAGATCGCCCAGGACTTCAAGACCGACCTTCGCTTCCAGAGCTCCGCCGTGATGGCCCTCCAGGAGGCCAGCGAGGCTTACCTCGTCGGTCTCTTCGAAGACACCAACCTGTGCGCGATCCACGCCAAGCGCGTCACCATCATGCCGAAGGACATCCAGCTGGCGCGCAGAATCCGCGGCGAGCGTGCATAAGTACTGTACAGCTACGTCCGTCGTCGGTCTGCTCACAAAAGGCCCTTTTCAGGGCCGCAAACTATTCGCACAGTCGCGTTTCTGTAAATCGACCGAACGAAACTTCGCATTATTACATTACATACTGCATTTATGTACTAGGTATATATATACTTTAACGGCTATCATTGCTGAAGGAACATGCCTGCAGATAATAAACAATGAATGTCACAGTCTCTCTCTCTCTCTTTCTTGTTCTTATTGTAGTAGAATATAACATACATACATTTAGATTCGTTTGAATGTCTCTCTGCACCTACCTAACCGGCCGGTGCGGTCCGCCGCCGCATTGCATAGAGTGCTCGCTGCACGTATAAACACAAATAGATGGATATAAAATATGTAGTAGGCATGCATGTAGGTACCTACCTATGTTATGCTATTGAATGCGTTTTGTCGTTGTCAGTATTATTATTGTAAAATCTAGCTTCAGTACATACATAAATAATATATGTAGGTATATAGTACATACATACATACATAATAAAATTATTATAATGACATGACCGTCTCGCAGATTATTTTGTTTGACTATAACGCTATCTCTCTCGCACTACCGTTAAAGCGATCGGCGCGCGCTCCCCCCCGTTTGCCTCACCCCCGCGGTGGCCAGTCTCATCTATATATAGTCGCGTCGAGATCGCTTTTTCAACCAGATCGTCGTCGTACGTACGCGAGCGCGTTCGTGTTCGTGTTCTGTTCTGTTCTCTTCGCACGTATTCGCAAATCTAAGAAGCACCACCATGACCGGCCGCGGCAAGGGAGGAAAAGGTCTGGGGAAAGGAGGGGCCAAGCGTCACAGGAAAGTGCTTCGTGACAACATCCAGGGCATCACCAAGCCCGCCATCCGTCGTCTCGCTCGCCGTGGCGGCGTGAAGCGTATCTCCGGTCTTATCTACGAGGAGACTCGCGGTGTGCTGAAGGTGTTCCTCGAGAACGTGATCCGCGACGCCGTCACCTACACCGAGCACGCCAAGAGGAAGACTGTCACCGCCATGGACGTCGTGTACGCCCTGAAGCGACAGGGCCGCACCCTCTACGGTTTCGGCGGTTAAGCGGTTTATCGCTGTGTGTGTGTAGTGTAATGACGTCACCGTGCACTCTCTCATCTAAAAAAGGCCCTTTTCAGGGCCGCAAACTGTTCAATGTTCTCTAATAATGACTGCTCGATATGATTCTGTTGAGGTGTGGAGTATCGATCGATCGATCGATCGATCAATCGATCAATCAATCAATCAATCAAACAATCAATCAATCAAACAAACAAACAAACAAAGAAAAACGGGAAAATCGATGAACCGCGGGGCACAGCTAGTACCTAATAATCATATTGTATATTCTTATCATAGTCAGTCTCTCAACGCAAGTGAGAAATCTGTTGTTGGATCACTAGTGCGTTGTGGTAGTTAGTTATGTATATGTATTGTAATCGGCAACGGTGAGCTGAATTTATTACACGTTGGTATGTACTCGGTAGGTACAGACGGTCGCTCATTTTACACAATATTCTGTGACAGTGTCGACGAAATTTTTCCGTTTAATAGCAGCACCCAGATGTTGACCCCCCCCCCCCCCCCCCCCGACCCATCGACCCATCTTTCACGATGACCGGCATGCCCGTTGACTGGTTAATAAATGTTTAATCAAAACCAAAGCGTTTGCGTACTTAGATACCTACTATGTACTTAGGCACCTACATAGGTACTTACCTACCTACCTACCTACCTACCTACCTAAATACTCACTCACTCACTCACTCACTCACTCACTCACTCACTCACTCACTCAACGCGCACGACCCACCTAACTGTCGTGTCGGTACTTACCTGCGCGAGGGCTTTGTTTTTTTTTTTTTTTATAGGTATTTTTTTTTTTTTGCTAATTACATTACGATTAACTTACTCACAATAAATCTATAGATTTAAATAAAAGGAAAAACGAAAATAATTCAATATATATACTAGGCATCCCTGCGTCGAACGAAGGTTCGTGTCGCGTGTTTGTTTGTTTGGTTGGTTGGTCCTCTCCGGTGACTGACCTAATTGTTCGCAAACCGCATCCAGGCGTGCCGAGGCACACCGCCCGTCTCCTCGTGACGGGAGACCCGCTCCGGATGATCAGCACGATCAGGCAGTCTACATCACCAATAGAGACCTCCGTCGTCGGTACGTTGAATCGGCTCGCCGTTTCCTAGGAGTGTCGATGTTTGAGTGACGAAAAGTGACACTTGTATCTGTCCGAGGTGGATGCGGGTCACTTCTCCGTGAGAGGAGATCCACGCAGTCGACGTGACGAATCGACACCTCATTCGGGAGCCGTTCTGGGTGGAAAAAATGCATTTAATCCGAGGGCGAGGTTGGCGCGTGCGCTAGTCGCGGATTTAATGTGTCATAGCGTCTCTCGCGAATCACTTGGCGCCTCGGCGAGTGAACAGAGCCGAAGTGCGGTCTCTGGAGGGCACACTGCGAGCTTTCGGCGACTGTGAAAGTTCATTATTTATTATATAAAATGTTGTTAAATCGACGAGTGCTAGTGAAAACTTCTAGACGATCGCACGGGAAAATGTCTCGCGATACGACGGCTCTCCGTGGCGTAAAGCTCCGGCAAGGGGGGTCACGTGCTACACTAGCGCCGCTCTACGGTGACTCTGAGAACTAATATTCTCGCTCTCGCTACGTACTACCTTTGTTGTTACTACTACTACTACTACTAAACTAACTACTCTACGATGGCAGACCCGACAGACTTGTCCGCGTAATAGATAGCTTCCTGAAGGACCGGTCCTTCCGCTTCAGACACGAGGGGGTACTCTCGTCCCCACGTCCTCTCAGAGCCGGAGTCCCGCAGGGCTCCGTGCTCTCCCCCCTTCTGTACATCTCGTACACAAATGACATCCCCATCCCAGGCAATGGGGTCCAACTGTCACTTTTCGCCGACGACACCGCACTCTATTTCAGAAGTCGCAACATGACATACATCCATAAAAGGCTACAATCCGCGGTCGATGAGCTAGGAGCCTGGTTCAGGCTGTGGCGCATTGAGGTCAACCCAGAAAAGAGCACAGCAGTGCGTTTCGACCACAAACGCAGGAGGGGTCTAAGCGACCCCCCCATCCGCATGTTAGGTACACCAGTCCCCTGGCGAACATCAGCCAAGTACTTAGGAGTTACCTTAGACAACAGACTTACCTTTAGGACACACATCCGGAAGGTAACCCGGACCGCTCGTTTTTACCTTGGCCGCCTATCTTCCATGGTAGGCAGACAAAGTAAAATGACAGCCAGAAACAAGCGCACGCTCTTTAAAGTTTGCATTCGTCCCGTGATGACCTACGCGGCTCCCGTTTTCGCACACGCGGCCCCCAATCTCATGTATCAACTTCAGATAGTCCAGAATAATTTCTTACGTAGGGCTCTGAACGCACACTGGTGCGTCAGAAATGCCGATCTCCATCGGGATATGGAGATTCCAACTATCCAACAGTTTATTAGATCCCTCTCAGAGTCGTTCTTCAGCCGCGCTGAAGAACACTCTAACCCCCTGATCCGCGAATCAGCAGCTTACCCTCCCCCCACGACTAATCCCCGTTACCTGGTGCGCAGGCCCAGGAACGTTCTAGTCGACCCACCCGATAAGCTCTCATCCGACCTCGACCTCCTCCTGGAGGCCCAGGCCCAGTCAGATGTAGCCCCCGCTCCCAACAGTGTCCCCGGGGACACTACTCTCGCTTAAATTTTTTTCTTTCTTTCTGTTTCTGTCACTATGTGACGAATCCCCCTAAGCGGTAGCTCTAGTGAGCTCCGCTGTGCGCCCTCCTCGGCCTCGAGGGGGGTCGCTCATGATGTAGGTTTAGGGGTCCTTAGGACCAAACCAGCACCAAGGTGGTGTTTAGTGGGTAGGCGCACTCGGCGAGTCCCACATTGGCAGCACGGCCGGGCCCGTGCTGTGCATGCATGAGCATTCACCACCTCCCTCCCCCGTGTCCTCCGGAGGGTGCCCTTTATAGGGCTAAAAAAAAAAAAAAAAAAAAAAAAAGATGGCAGACGCAGCAGTCGCTTCCGAGGCCCCCGCGCCCGCAACCCCCGCGAAGAAGGCGGCGAAGGCCGCGGCCGGCGCGAAGAAGCCCAAGCCGAAGCCCACGCACCCGAAGACCTCCGAGATGGTGAACAGCGCCATCAAGGAGCTGAAGGAGCGCAGCGGATCGTCCCTGCAGGCGATCAAGAAATACATCGCCGCCCAGTACAAGGTCGACGCCGAGAAGATGGCACCGTTCATCAGGAAATACCTGAAGTCCGCCGTCGAGTCCGGCGCTTTGATCCAGACGAAGGGCAAGGGCGCCTCCGGGTCGTTCAAGCTCGAGTCGAAGTCCTCCTCCTCCTCCTCCTCCGGTGCGAAGAAGCCCGCCGCGACCGCCGCGGCGGCCAGGAAGCCCGCCGCCTCCGCGGCGGCCGCCAAGAAGGCGAAGAAGCCGGCCGCGAGCGCCGCCGCCAAGAAGAAGGCCGCCGCCGCCGCAGCCGCCGCGTCGCCGGCGAAGGCCAAGTCCGCCGTCGCCGCCGCCAAGGACAAGAAGGCCGCCGCGGCGAAGAAGAAGCCCGCCGCCGCGAAGAGGGCCGCCCCCGCCAAGGGCAAGAGCGCCGCGAAGAAGACCGCCAAGCCCCCGACCAAGAAGCCGAAGGCCCCCAAACCCAAGAAGGCCGCCGCCCCCAAGGCGAAACCCGCCGCGAAGAAAGCCGCCGCCAAGAAGTAATGCGCGCCTCCACCAGCTCCTCAAGCTCGAAGCGCGCAACGCTCCGCCTCCATGCCTCCGGTCCGGTGGTTGGTTGGTCGGTCGGTCCGAATCCGAATCCGAAGCCGGCCGGTCGGTGTACCTACGCACACCAAACAGCCCTTTTCAGGGCTATCAATATATTCGATGATACAAAGTTTCTATTGAGGTCCGACGCTCTGTACCTACCTACCTACCTACCTATTATGATGTGACGCGCACACTTGCACTGCTGAACAAATTATTTAGGTACATAATATGTACTGAATTAGCACGATATTGCACGACTCGCAACACAATTTTATTTAATAAGCGAGCACCGCACTATGCCATCACAGCTTCATAATACATACATCCTAATAAGAGCGAGTAGGTATCAACCTACATAATTATTATTATGTTGCGGCGCAAATATACACCACACCATCCCGTTAGGAAGCGGGTTCGGGTTCGAATCCCGCTGGGCGTCATTGAACGACCGCTGCTGCTCCGTTGCTTGCTCGCGCCGACGGACTGCGACGAACGACCACTAGCAGAGCTCTGCCGTTCTGGTAGGTAACTTGTTGCATAATTATTGTAGACACACCTACGACGTACATATGCAGTCCGTTGCTTTCTTCCTTCTCCAATTCTCGAACGAAACAAGCGCTGCGATGCGATGCGATGCGATGCGATGCGATGCGAACGTAGCTAGGTTAATACCGCGCGCGCTCGCCCGACGCCCGACGCCCGACGCCCGACGCCCGAATGCCTTTTCCTTTTTTTTTTATAATAATAATAATAATAATAATAATAATCGTAATAACAATCTCGGTGTTCCATCTTATTTCGGCTCGCTGCTATGTTGCCCCTTAAAAACAAAACACGGCCGCCGCGCCGAGCCGCCCCGCCCCGCCCCCCGGTCGCGTCTCGCCCCTCGCGCGGCTATCCGCGACCGGGCCTCACCATATATATATCGAAGCGCAACAAATTTTTTTCAGTCAGTACAGTACATTTCGCTCTCGCTCGTCGCTGCGCGCGCACCGCTTTGCACTTTTACGTTCGTCTACTTCAATCAAATCAAATCAAACATGTCTGGCCGCGGAAAGGGAGGCAAAGTTAAGGGAAAGGCGAAGTCCCGCTCCAACCGTGCCGGGCTTCAGTTCCCGGTGGGCCGTATCCACAGGCTGCTCCGCAAGGGCAACTACGCCGAGCGCGTCGGTGCCGGCGCCCCGGTCTACTTGGCCGCCGTGATGGAGTACCTCGCGGCTGAAGTGCTCGAGTTGGCCGGCAACGCCGCCCGCGACAACAAGAAGACCAGGATCATCCCCAGGCATCTTCAGCTGGCCATCCGCAACGACGAGGAGCTGAACAAGCTCCTCTCCGGCGTGACTATCGCCCAGGGCGGTGTGCTGCCGAACATCCAGGCCGTGCTCCTGCCCAAGAAGACCGAGAAGAAAGCCTAAGCCTCGCTCTCTGTCTCTGTCCCGTCCCGCTCGCACCCGTGCGTGTCGCGTCACACAAAAGGCCCTTTTCAGGGCCGCAAATTCATTCGATACAATTCGGTTTCTTAAGAGATGGTCGTGACGTATAAATAAGTAGCTATATTTAATTATAACATAGCTGCATACCCATTGCAGAGCGAGCTAGGTGAATATAATAATATTATGTACATACCTAACCTGAGTAGGTAGGCAGGCAGGCACTAGGCGAAGCATTCTTTCTAACATTGCTACGCTTGCTATTTTGCAGAAGCTACACCGGAGATGGATGGGTGATATTTAAAATAGATAATGCGATAAAGTACATAGGTTGAGACAGTAGTAACTTTATCTACCTACTTCATTTTTATGCAGGTACCTACCTACCTACCTGTGTATGCACTAACTAACTAACCCACCCGTAACGCTTAGTACGTACAATTAAGTATGTATCTATACTACATAAATTCAATTAGTAGGTAGGTAGGTATACACACGCACGCACGCACGCACGCACGCACACACACACACACACACACGTATGTAACTAATAACTTTATGTATGTACTGTCTCTTTTGTTTGTCAAGTTATAAATTTGCCGTCGGTCGAGGCGAAGCGACGCGCGCATACGAAACGGAACGGTCGCCTCTGATTGGTCGAAGCGAGCCCCCTCGCACCGTCGCGCTCCGGACGCGACGGCGCGACGCAATAAAAGCGAAAAATCCGTCGGGCATCGTCACCATTCGACTCACCGAGCTCGCATAGTAAACAGACGCGCGCGCACGCACGCATCATGCCGCCCAAGACTAGTGGAAAGGCCGCGAAGAAATCTGGCAAAGCCCAGAAGAACATCTCAAAGTCCGACAAGAAAAAGAAGAAGCACAAGAGGAAGGAGAGCTACGCCATCTACATCTACAAGGTGCTGAAGCAGGTCCACCCGGACACCGGCATCTCCTCGAAGGCCATGTCCATCATGAACTCGTTCGTGAACGACATCTTCGAGCGCATCGCCGCCGAGGCTTCCCGCCTCGCCCACTACAACAAGCGGTCCACGATCACCTCCAGGGAGGTGCAGACCTCCGTGCGTCTCCTGCTGCCCGGCGAGCTGGCGAAGCACGCCGTCAGCGAGGGCACGAAGGCCGTCACCAAGTACACAAGCTCCAAGTGAAGTGAGCGGACTACTCTGAGGAAGGACGGACGGACGGACGGACGGACGCTCGCACAGCGACACTTTTACAAACGGCCCTTTTCAGGGCCAAACTGTTCTGACCCGAAAGTTTCTATATTTTAAAGACTGAGCTCGATTACATTTACCTACCTACCTATCATAAATACACACTTTGTTACCTAGTAGTTGCGAGTTAGGCTTTACGTTCGACGCGGTGTTTCTCCCGCTTCACGAATAATAATAATAATAATAATAATACCTATGCCGTTGCGTAGGTATGTGCGTACGCCGCCCCATACATACATACATACATACATACATAGGTAATTACCTATTAAGATATTAGAGAGCTGTCAGTGCCTAGGTTTATGGGAAGGTCTGAATTCGCCGAACGGTACATTATTATGTGGTGTATGTACGCAGTTGCCTAGACGCTGGTTAACATATTATTTTTCGATAAAAAATAAATAAAATGTAAGTCTTGTAATAGGTACATGCATATGTACTTAATAGAACATTTTATTTATTATCTTTCTGAATGATAACGGCCGACGAGAGACAATGACATAATGCTTATGGTACCTAATGTAAAATAATAATAATAATAATAATAATAATAACACTTACTAGGACACAGTCGTCTGAAAGTTTTATTTCCTACGAGTACAAACCGAAAACCTATCGACCAATCACGAGCGGGTCGTCTCGGTGCCCCGTCTCCCCGCGCCCCCCCGCCCCACGCTTATAAATATAGCGGGAGCCGCGCGTCAAACAGTATTCCAATTCACGCAACGTTCGACCGTGCACTTCGTGGTACACGTGGTATCGTACTTACTACTGAAGCTGAAATGGCTCGCACAAAGCAGACCGCTCGCAAATCCACCGGTGGCAAGGCGCCGCGGAAGCAGCTGGCCACTAAGGCGGCACGCAAGAGCGCGCCGGCCACCGGCGGCGTCAAGAAGCCCCATCGCTACCGCCCCGGCACCGTCGCCCTCCGTGAGATCCGTCGCTACCAGAAGAGCACCGAGCTGCTGATCCGCAAGCTCCCCTTCCAGCGTCTCGTCCGTGAGATCGCCCAGGACTTCAAGACCGACCTTCGCTTCCAGAGCTCCGCCGTGATGGCCCTCCAGGAGGCCAGCGAGGCTTACCTCGTCGGTCTCTTCGAAGACACCAACCTGTGCGCGATCCACGCCAAGCGCGTCACCATCATGCCGAAGGACATCCAGCTGGCGCGCAGAATCCGCGGCGAGCGTGCATAAGTACTGTACAGCTACGTCCGTCGTCGGTCTGCTCACAAAAGGCCCTTTTCAGGGCCGCAAACTATTCGCACAGTCGCGTTTCTGTAAATCGACCGAACGAAACTTCGCATTATTACATTACATACTGCATTTATGTACTAGGTATATATATACTTTAACGGCTATCATTGCTGAAGGAACATGCCTGCAGATAATAAACAATGAATGTCACAGTCTCTCTCTCTCTCTTTCTTGTTCTTATTGTAGTAGAATATAACATACATACATTTAGATTCGTTTGAATGTCTCTCTGCACCTACCTAACCGGCCGGTGCGGTCCGCCGCCGCATTGCATAGAGTGCTCGCTGCACGTATAAACACAAATAGATGGATATAAAATATGTAGTAGGCATGCATGTAGGTACCTACCTATGTTATGCTATTGAATGCGTTTTGTCGTTGTCAGTATTATTATTGTAAAATCTAGCTTCAGTACATACATAAATAATATATGTAGGTATATAGTACATACATACATACATAATAAAATTATTATAATGACATGACCGTCTCGCAGATTATTTTGTTTGACTATAACGCTATCTCTCTCGCACTACCGTTAAAGCGATCGGCGCGCGCTCCCCCCCGTTTGCCTCACCCCCGCGGTGGCCAGTCTCATCTATATATAGTCGCGTCGAGATCGCTTTTTCACACACACAGTTCGTTTGCTTAGCGTTGAGAGCGGTCGCCCGCTCTCCGCTATTGACCTGCCCGCCCGCTCACACAGTGCGCGTGTGTTTTGCCGGCGTGCAACCTTCCGATCTGTTTCTAATACTATTTTATTTTCCTTTCAGTGCTCGTGCTCGCTCAGCCTGCCGGATTATTCCAAGTAAGTGCCTAGGCCTTTTTCGCTAGGTATTTACTTTTGTTTCTCTCTGATTCTCCTTATCTCTGTCCCGTTATTTTCGAAGTCTCTGTGCTCTTACATCCCCCTCCCGCCCCCCTGCCGATGGCAGGGGAGCCGCCGTTAGTTAATTTAGCCACTATGGCCGCCCCCCGCCCCTCCCGCGCTCTCCTCAGCGCTTTCTTAGAGGAGCATAGGCTTTTAGAAGCCTATCGCGTTTACATGGATAGCCACGCTCCCGTGGAAACCCCCGACTCTCCAGAGTCCCCCGCCCCCGTAGCCCCCGACTCTCCTGAGTCCCCCCCCCCCGCGACCGACATGGAGACCGACTCCATCGCCGGCTCCTCGTGCTCCCGTAAGCGATCCGTATCGCAACAAAGTACAAGTTCAGAGTCAGCAGACTCCCGCTCTGAGACCAGCACCGTCACTGGTGACCTGGCCTCAGAGGAGACCTTCAAGAAGGTCATCTCCCGTAAGAGGCAGCGAAAGCTAGCCTGCCTGAGGAAATCTCCTCCCGCGACCCCCGGATCTGCCGCGACCTCCGTCCCTCCCTCCCCCGCAGCCCCAGCTCGCCCCCACTCACCCCTCGCCACAGGCGCCGCCGCCTCGGTGACCGCCCCCCGCCCTCTCATGTCATTAACACTAGACGCCCCCGCGCCGGGCAAGTCATTCAAAAATTTCTCACCGCAGCCTCCGAAGGCTAAGTCCCCGCCGCCTGTGTACCTCCGTGACAAGGCCGCTTGGACAGCAATGTCCAAGCTGTGCAAGGACAATAATGTCCTTTACACGAAGGCACAGAACAACGGGGACAATATCAAAATAGAGACCCCCACCACTGATGTGTTCAGGAGCCTTACTAGGCTCCTAACACTAAATAAAGTCCCTTACCACACCTATGCGCTTCCCGAGGAGCGCAAGGTTCGTGCCGTCCTCCGAGGCGTTCCAGTTGAACTCCCCGTGGAGTTGATCAAGGAAGACCTCATTTCCCAAGGGCATCCCGTGGAGGCTGTGTACGCCGTACACAGCAACCGCGGGAAGTCCTTCCCACTAGCGACAGTAGTTCTGTCGAACACCCCCGCAGCCCGATCTATTTTCGCGGGAGTGCCCACCGTCTGTGGACTTTCGAACATTAAGGTCGAAAAGCCTCACAGACGGGGGCACCCTGGCCAATGCCACCGCTGCCAATTATATGGCCACGCGGCGGCAAACTGCTCTGCGCCCCCCAGGTGCGTGAAGTGCCTGGAGCCTCACGCCACTGGGGAGTGCAAGCGCACGCGCGAGTCGGAGGGACCTCCGGCTTGCGTGCTGTGCAAGCAGACCGGCCATCCGGCTAACTATCGTGGGTGCCCGCGTGCCCCCCGCGCCCCCGCCCCTAAGGCTCCCAAGGCCCCTAAGGCTCCCAAGGCCCCTAAGGCACCAAAGCCAAAACCAGTGCCGGCACTGGACTCAGCGGCTTTCCCCGCTCTAGGCCGCCCTAGTGCCAAACCCACCGCCCCACCGGCCTCCGCATGGGCCCCCAGACCTAGCCCTCCGCCTACAGCCGCGCCTGTAGCGCCTACCCAGTCGCGTCCCCACACCTCGCGTCCCGCCCCGCCCAAATCCCACTCCCAGGACCAGGCCGCGGCCGACCTCAGGTTGATCGGCGCCGCGATAGCTAATATAGATCTCGAGGAGATTGCGATTCTAGCGCACAAGCTACGAGTCGCATCTACCCCGACGGAACGTCTGCTGGCTCTGGCTGATCATAGCCATATGCTAAGTAGCTTAGCTTAGTTAAGTTAAATTTAATTTTAACTTAACTAAGCTATGCCAAATCCCCCGGTCACTTTGACCGCTCTCGTTCCCCCTCCCGCCACCACGGGACGACTCAAACCTAGGGGCGTCTCGCTTGTTTCGTACAACACACGCGGTCTCCGCACTAATATTCATGAGCTTAGGGAATTCGTTAAAAGTAACGAAGTAGATCTTCTTTTAGTACAGGAAACCTTCCTAAAACCCAACATGCGGGGTCTCAGAATTCCCAAGTACTCTCTTGTCAGGAATGACAGAGCCGACGGCCGACGAGGCGGCGGCACTGCCATTTATTTCAAGAGATCACTTCACTGTTCTCACATCCCCACACCAGCCCTCACTAACATGGAGGCCACTATTTGTAGATTAGCGATGACCGGACATCCATCTCTAGTAATAGCCTCTATCTATATTCCTAGCGGTTCAATTCCGTTAAGAAGTGACTTCGAAGCCATTCTCGCCTTAGGCGCCCACACCGTCATGTTTGGTGATTTTAACTCCAAACATGAGCTGTGGACCTGCCGACAGACGACCGCCAGTGGTATAGCACTGCTTGGCATAACCGAGGCACTAGAGATGGATGTCCTATGTCCTCTCTCACCAACTCACTACCCCGATCAGACCACCACCCCCCCCGACATACTAGACTTTGCTCTAGTACGGGGCGTCAAATTAAACCTTAGGGCAATAGAGTCTCTCGACGACCTAGGTTCTGACCACCGGCCGGTCTCCCTTCAGCTAGGGCCCTCACCACACTCCTCACCCTCTACTAAAACCGTAACCAACTGGGACGGTTTTAAAACCTCCCTTGTCTCTGCTCTAGCAGCCCCAGACTCCCCTTGTGCATTCACACCCGACTATTTCGATAGTACGGACAAAATAGATAGCGCCGTAGACTCCCTCACGTTTTTGGTCCAAACAGCCATTCGTGACAGCGAGCGCGTAGTACCGGTCCGCGACCGGAAACTGCCTCTCGCTGTCAGGAATCTGATTAGAGCCAAAAGAGCCGCCCTCCGTAGGGCCAAGCTCTACCCAACTCCTGAGTACAGGAAACGCGCCAATGAATTGCAGAAGCAAGTCAGAGCTCGACTATCCGAGCAGGCCAACTCTAACTGGGCTGACCTCATGGAGACCATAACCCCAACCCACTTGGCTTATTATAAAATAGCTAGGGCTCTACGCGTAGACGCGATCACCCACACCCCTCCCTTGACGCGTAGAGATGGCACCATCGCCTTCGAGGACGATGAGAAGGCCGAATGTTTCGCTGACAGCATTGAATCGCAATGCACACCCAGCGCTCAACCGTGCGACCCAGCTCACGTGGACAAGGTTGAGGAGGAGGTCCGTAAAAAGACCTCCCTCCCCTCAACCGACGTCCCCATTGCGGTGGACACAGACGAAATTCAGTTTCTCATTAAAAAACTTAGACCTAAAAAGGCCCCAGGAGCGGACGGTATTGCCAACCTAGCGCTCAAAAATTTCCCCAGTCAATTATTAATTTTGCTAACTATTATTTTCAATGCCTGTTTTGAACTGTGCCACTTTCCATCCGCATGGAAAGAGGCGACAGTCATAGGAATACCCAAGCCGGGTAAGCCCTTAAATGTAGCGTCTAACCATCGCCCCATTAGTCTCCTAAAAGCCATGGGCAAGCTTTTCGAGAGAGTAATCCTCGCCCGCATGCGAAACCACCTATTCCCGTCAGAGGGTCCCCCCATTATCATTCCCCACCAATTTGGCTTTCGTGCGGGGCACTCTTGCCCTCAACAGGTCCACCGCATAGTAGAGTACATTTTGAAAGGTTTCTACCCTAGGCGCGAAAAATCGGTAGCTGTATTTTTCGACGTTGCTAAGGCCTTCGATAAGGTCTGGCACGCCGGATTAGTTTATAAATTATATGAGCTGGGTCTCCCCGACAGACTTGTCCGCGTAATAGATAGCTTCCTGAAGGACCGGTCCTTCCGCTTCAGACACGAGGGGGTACTCTCGTCCCCACGTCCTCTCAGAGCCGGAGTCCCGCAGGGCTCCGTGCTCTCCCCCCTTCTGTACATCTCGTACACAAATGACATCCCCATCCCAGGCAATGGGGTCCAACTGTCACTTTTCGCCGACGACACCGCACTCTATTTCAGAAGTCGCAACATGACATACATCCATAAAAGGCTACAATCCGCGGTCGATGAGCTAGGAGCCTGGTTCAGGCTGTGGCGCATTGAGGTCAACCCAGAAAAGAGCACAGCAGTGCGTTTCGACCACAAACGCAGGAGGGGTCTAAGCGACCCCCCCATCCGCATGTTAGGTACCCCAGTCCCCTGGCGAACATCAGCCAAGTACTTAGGAGTTACCTTAGACAACAGACTTACCTTTAGGACACACATCCGGAAGGTAACCCGGACCGCTCGTTTTTACCTTGGCCGCCTATCTTCCATGGTAGGCAGACAAAGTAAAATGACAGCCAGAAACAAGCGCACGCTCTTTAAGGTTTGCATTCGTCCCGTGATGACCTACGCGGCTCCCGTTTTCGCACACGCGGCCCCAAATCTCATGTATCAACTTCAGATAGTCCAGAATAATTTCTTACGTAGGGCTCTGAACGCACACTGGTGCGTCAGAAATGCCGATCTCCATCGGGATATGGAGATTCCAACTATCCAACAGTTTATTAGATCCCTCTCAGAGTCGTTCTTCAGCCGCGCTGAAGAACACTCTAACCCCCTGATCCGCGAATCAGCAGTTTACCCTCCCCCCACGACTAATCCTCGTTACCTGGTGCGCAGGCCCAGGAACGTTCTAGTCGACCCACCCGATAAGCTCTCATCCGACCTCGACCTCCTCCTGGAGGCCCAGGCCCAGTCAGATGTAGCCCCCGCTCCCAACAGTGTCCCCGGGGACACTACTCTCACTTAAATTTTTTCTTTCTTTCTGTTTCTGTCACTATGTGACGAATCCCCCTAAGCGGTAGCTCTAGTGAGCTCCGCTGTGCGCCCTCCTCGGCCTCGAGGGGGGTCGCTCATGATGTAGGTTTAGGGGTCCTTAGGACCAAACCAGCACCAAGGTGGTGTTTAGTGGGTAGGCGCACTCTGCGAGTCCCACATTGGCAGCACGGCCGGGCCCGTGCTGTGCATGCATGAGCATTCACCACCTCCCTCCCCCGTGTCCTCCGGAGGGTGCCCTTTATAGGGCTAAAAAAAAAAAAAAAAAAAAAAATCGCTTTTTCAACCAGATCGTCGTCGTACGTACGCGAGCGCGTTCGTGTTCGTGTTCTGTTCTGTTCTCTTCGCACGTATTCGCAAATCTAAGAAGCACCACCATGACCGGCCGCGGCAAGGGAGGAAAAGGTCTGGGGAAAGGAGGGGCCAAGCGTCACAGGAAAGTGCTTCGTGACAACATCCAGGGCATCACCAAGCCCGCCATCCGTCGTCTCGCTCGCCGTGGCGGCGTGAAGCGTATCTCCGGTCTTATCTACGAGGAGACTCGCGGTGTGCTGAAGGTGTTCCTCGAGAACGTGATCCGCGACGCCGTCACCTACACCGAGCACGCCAAGAGGAAGACTGTCACCGCCATGGACGTCGTGTACGCCCTGAAGCGACAGGGCCGCACCCTCTACGGTTTCGGCGGTTAAGCGGTTTATCGCTGTGTGTGTGTAGTGTAATGACGTCACCGTGCACTCTCTCATCTAAAAAAGGCCCTTTTCAGGGCCGCAAACTGTTCAATGTTCTCTAATAATGACTGCTCGATATGATTCTGTTGAGGTGTGGAGTATCGATCGATCGATCGATCGATCAATCGATCAATCAATCAATCAATCAAACAATCAATCAATCAAACAAACAAACAAACAAAGAAAAACGGGAAAATCGATGAACCGCGGGGCACAGCTAGTACCTAATAATCATATTGTATATTCTTATCATAGTCAGTCTCTCAACGCAAGTGAGAAATCTGTTGTTGGATCACTAGTGCGTTGTGGTAGTTAGTTATGTATATGTATTGTAATCGGCAACGGTGAGCTGAATTTATTACACGTTGGTATGTACTCGGTAGGTACAGACGGTCGCTCATTTTACACAATATTCTGTGACAGTGTCGACGAAATTTTTCCGTTTAATAGCAGCACCCAGATGTTGACCCCCCCCCCCCCCCCCCCCGACCCATCGACCCATCTTTCACGATGACCGGCATGCCCGTTGACTGGTTAATAAATGTTTAATCAAAACCAAAGCGTTTGCGTACTTAGATACCTACTATGTACTTAGGCACCTACATAGGTACTTACCTACCTACCTACCTACCTACCTACCTACCTACCTAAATACTCACTCACTCACTCACTCACTCACTCACTCACTCACTCACTCACTCAACGCGCACGACCCACCTAACTGTCGTGTCGGTACTTACCTGCGCGAGGGCTTTGTTTTTTTTTTTTTTTATAGGTATTTTTTTTTTTTTGCTAATTACATTACGATTAACTTACTCACAATAAATCTATAGATTTAAATAAAAGGAAAAACGAAAATAATTCAATATATATACTAGGCATCCCTGCGTCGAACGAAGGTTCGTGTCGCGTGTTTGTTTGTTTGGTTGGTTGGTCCTCTCCGGTGACTGACCTAATTGTTCGCAAACCGCATCCAGGCGTGCCGAGGCACACCGCCCGTCTCCTCGTGACGGGAGACCCGCTCCGGATGATCAGCACGATCAGGCAGTCTACATCACCAATAGAGACCTCCGTCGTCGGTACGTTGAATCGGCTCGCCGTTTCCTAGGAGTGTCGATGTTTGAGTGACGAAAAGTGACACTTGTATCTGTCCGAGGTGGATGCGGGTCACTTCTCCGTGAGAGGAGATCCACGCAGTCGACGTGACGAATCGACACCTCATTCGGGAGCCGTTCTGGGTGGAAAAAATGCATTTAATCCGAGGGCGAGGTTGGCGCGTGCGCTAGTCGCGGATTTAATGTGTCATAGCGTCTCTCGCGAATCACTTGGCGCCTCGGCGAGTGAACAGAGCCGAAGTGCGGTCTCTGGAGGGCACACTGCGAGCTTTCGGCGACTGTGAAAGTTCATTATTTATTATATAAAATGTTGTTAAATCGACGAGTGCTAGTGAAAACTTCTAGACGATCGCACGGGAAAATGTCTCGCGATACGACGGCTCTCCGTGGCGTAAAGCTCCGGCAAGGGGGGTCACGTGCTACACTAGCGCCGCTCTACTACACACGGCATGGCGGAGTCCCCTTCTGAACGTCGACGCGACCGCACGTCCGTTTAGAGAACTACCCGCGCTCCGTCGTTGTGTAGTTCGTGGATAGGTTCGCAGTTAGCCCCTAGTTGCGCGAGTAAGTTATCCGTCGAGCTCGCTGCCGGACTTCAGTCTGGTATGCGCTCCGGGTAACCGAAGACCCACTAGTGGCTCCCCTGCACACTCCCTCTCGCGTGTAGTCTCCCTAACCGCCGCCGCGCCGCGCCGCCGTGAACGTCGTCGAGCACCGCGCTCCGACGGGACCGCCGCCGGTCACGCGTGTGTTAGGTTGAGACACCCGTCTCCCGGATTTCGGTGCCTGGATTGCAGTGTAACTGGAGTGCAGTGTACCGGATTTGGTGAGACGGCTCACCGAGTGTGGAGTGACCAGTGCTGAACAGTGAAATTGACACATAACTTGCACTTGCAAGCGCTTTTAGTGACTAAAAGTGGAACAAGTGCGCCAACGAGCGGAAGCCCCTAGTGACAGTGACACTCAGTGCCTGTCCTAGGCCCTGTTATGTGATAGTGACACTCATTCAGTGCGGGAAAACCAGTGACCAAACATGGAGGAGGACGTGGGTGGACCCCCGCCCCCCCCCGTGCCCGTTCCCCGACCTCGCGTTAGGATAGCGAAGCCCATTGAGGTTGTCTCGCGCAACCTATTCACTAACCAGTGGACACCACTGGCAGCGCCCACACCCCTCGCTGCAGGACCTGAGCCGTCCACTTCGGCTTCGACAGGAGCCGCTTCTGTGCAAGCGGCCGCCTCCGAAGACGAGCGGATGGCCAAGCGTCCGCGACCCGAGAGCAGCCTGGAAGAGGAGGAAAACGAGAAAAGGGTCTGCCTCGAACTGGTGGACCTCCTGTCCACCCCGACACCATCACCCAGACACCCGGCCAGCCCGAAATCATGCCCGCAGAGCGGGGTAGGCGAGGAGCGCTACGAGTCGGCGCCCTCCAGCCCACCCGCACTGCAGACGCAAGCTGCCACCCCCGCCCAAGTAAGCCCACTTTCGGCCATCGAAAGCCAGCCCCCCTCCACCCTCGACATCACGTCGTACACGGGGCTGGCTCCGATCTTCAGCCCGGCGAGCACACAATCGCCGCCGCCGCCTGCCCCCCCACAACCCACGTCGCCGCCGCGCAGCTACGCGGCAACGCTGACCGCGCCCGCACCCCCACGCGGGCCGACGCCGCCACCGCCACCGCAGCCCACTAAGAGCGCCGTCCACCGCGCCTATCCGCCCATCGTGGTGGACTCGCTGCCGCACTGGACCGGGCACTTTGCGGCTCTCAAGCAAGTGCTCGGCCACCCACCGAACGCGCGTCCCTTCGGGAAGGGCGTGCGATTCCTGCCGCGCTCCCCAGACGAATTCCGGGCCGTCCAAAGGTACCTGGTGGAGGCGAGCGCCAAGGACAGTGCCATCTCTTGGCACTGCTACACGCCGCCAGCAGATCTCCCCACGAAGGTGGCCATCCGCGGCCTGCCGGCGGACACGCCCACAGAAGAGCTCAAGCAGGCGCTGGAGGAGCTCCACTTCCGGGTGACGCACATCCGCGCCATCCCGCCACGCCGAGGCCGTCCAGGTTGCCTCTTTCATGTCCAGCTAGAGCACCTGGACAATCAAGAAAAGGCCCGGCTGTACGCAACCAATGAGCTGCTCCACATGCCCGGCGTTACGGTGGAGGGGTGGAGGGGGCGGGGGGGCCCCCCCCAATGCCACCGCTGCCAAGCCTTCGGGCATAGTAGTGAGGTCTGCCACCGCGCCCCCAAGTGCGTGCGCTGCGGCGGAGGGCACACGGCATCTGAGTGCCCACGCCCCCGGGAAGAAGCAGCCACATGTGTCAACTGCGGAAAGGCACACCCCGCAAATGACCGCCGCTGCCCCACCTACCGCCAAGAGGCCCGTAAGAGGGGCCTCAAGCTGCCGCCCCCCATCCCAGCGGGGGGCAAGAAGACTGCCGCCCGCCCACAACGCCCCGCGGGGGCCCCTACCACCGTCCCCACGGTGGAGGAGGCCCTCGTGGGCCCTATCCCAGCAAACGGCCCTACCGAGAGGGGCGCCCCAACCGCGGCCAAGAGGAAGAGGCGAAGAGGGCGCAAGAAGAGGAAGGAGGGCGCCCACCCCGCCGCTTCCTCCACACCGCTACCGACGGCCGCCCCTACCAAGAAGCCCGCCGAAGAGCAGCCGAAGCCACAGCGCCAGCGACAGCGAAGAGAAAGGGCTGCCCCACAGCCCCTTGTCGCTGGCGCCACTGAGCCCGCGCCCGCCCCCGCTGCCCCCGCACGCCCTGCCACATCGACCAGCCAGCCTCAATCGGCCTCTACCACAAGGGCCAGGGTGGAGAGGCTCTGTCAAACGATTGAGGCGATGGAGGACAACCGCCGCAAACTCTACGAGGACTTCCTCGTAGAGTTTGCCACAGCCGTGCAGACTGGGAACCTGGCCCCAGCCTGCCTCGCGCTTGCTGCCATCTGCACGGCCTCCCTTTCACCCTCCGGGTAATCTACTGGAACCCGGGGGGTATCCTCGGGCATATCCAAGACCTCCGCCTTCTCGTCCAGTCGCAGGACATACACGTTGTCCTCCTGGGCGAGACGAAGCTGGCCACCCAAAAGGACCTGCGCATCCCGAACTTCTTCGTGTACCGTCGGGACGAAGTCTCTCCCGCCGGCGTCCCGTACAGAGGGACCGCCGCGCTGGTCAGGAGGGACATCGTGCACGAAGAACTCGACCTCGCTGCGTTCCAGTCCACGAGGTCCATCGGGGTGCGCATCAACGCCGGGGGGTCGGAGCTGCACCTGTACGCTGCGTACAGGCCACCGGGGGACGACTTCCAGCCCAGCGACTTCGCCACACTCTTCGCCAGCGGCGTGCCGACACTGGTCGCAGGGGACCTCAACGCGAAACATCCCGCATGGGGTTCTCGCCTGGTGTCGGCGGCCGGCCGCAAGTTATACGCGGACGCGGAGCGCTGTGGCTACGAAGTCGTAGGACCGGCAGCACCGACCCACATCCCTGCAGCCGCGCATCTGAGACCCGACGTGTTGGACGTGGTGGCACACAAGGGCCTGCCACATCCACTGGACGTCGAGGTGCTGTATGATCTCAACACACAGCACCTCCCACTGCTGATCACCGTCGGGCTCAACGCCGACTGCAGGGTACAACGAGCGCCACGCCACAAGGTGGACTGGACCAAGTACCGAAGCGCCTTGGAAGGCTTCGACGCCGCCATCACCGTCTCCACCGCCGCCGACGTCGAGACCGCCGCCAGGCGCATCGGTGAAGCGATCCAGTCCGCCCAGGAGGCGGCGAAGATCCCTCTTCCGTCCACTACCAACCGGAGGGAGGAGCTGCCCGCACACCTTCGAGCAGCCCTTCGACGGAAGAGAGAACTGCAACGCCTCTGGGCCCTCACGCGCTGCCCGCGCGTCAAGAGAGACCTCAACCGCTGCGCGCAGGACCTCACGGCTGCGATGCGGGAGCACCGTGGCCAAACCTGGGACCGCAAGATCGACGAGGCCACGGACAGCGACACCCGCCTACGCAGCCTGTGCAAGCAGTTGTCCAGCGCGCCGACCCCAGTCTGTCCTCTCTTTGACAGCGCGGGCGCACGCCGCTACGCAGCCTCTGACCGGGCGGAGATTCTGGCAGATCACCTCGAACTCCAGTTCACGCCGCACCCAGCCGCCTCCCATGTCGCCGACCACCATGCGCATGTGGAGGAGAGTGTACGGGAATACCTCGGCAGGCCAGAGTCTCCACTTCCGGGCGACTACTTCATCTCGCCCACCGAGACCCGGAAGACGGTCATGAGGCTGCCCAAGAAGAAAGCGCCAGGCCCAGATGGCGTGCCTATCGCCGCCCTCCAGCACCTTCCCCATCGGGTGCTGGTGGCGCTCACCCGGCTATTCAACGGCATTCTACGTACCTCCCACTTCCCGACGGAGTGGAAGACGGGGAGAGTCATCGTCCTCCCGAAGCCCGGCAAGGACCGCCGCTACCCCGCGAGCTACCGACCGATCACGCTGCTGTCTCACACCGCGAAGCTGTTCGAGCGTCTGCTGCTGCGGAGGCTGAGGCCGCATCTCCCGCTCAGGGATGAGCAGTTCGGCTTCCGCAGCGCCCACTCCACGACGCTCCAGCTGACGAGAGTCCTGCACCACATGGCCTTCGAGCTCAACCGGGATCGCCACACCGTCAGTGTCTTTCTTGATATAGAAAAGGCATTCGACCGAGTGTGGCATCCCGGTCTCCTCTACAAGCTCCAGAACACCACCGCGCCGCAGGCTCTCGTGAAGACAGTGGCGTCGTTCCTCGCGGACCGGCGGTTCCACGTGGCCGTCGAGGACGCACTCTCCCCGGACCATCCCATCTGCGCCGGAGTCCCTCAGGGCAGCTGCCTGTCGCCGTGTATGTACGCGCTCTACACGGACGACATCCCGACGCTCGCCGGCACACTTGCCGACGGGGAGGCGGACGTTGTGTTGGCACTTTTCGCCGACGACAGCGCCTTCTTCGCCTCCTCGCGCAAAGTGTCCGCCGCCGTCGGGAAGATGCAGCGCCTGCTGGACAGGCTCCCGGAGTGGCTGGACAAGTGGCGCATGGCCGTCAACGTGGGGAAGACGGCCGCCATGCTGACCAGCCGCCACCGAGCCTCGTCCGCGCGCCTGCAGCTTCGCGGCCAGGACGTCGCGTGGAGCTCCTCAGTGAAGTACCTGGGGTGCACCATCGACCGCAGCCTACGCATGGGAGCGCAGGTCGACCACGTCGTCCGCCAAGCCCGGACGGCGAGGGCACTACTGCGCCCCGTGCTCTCATCAAGACTGCCCCCCAGGACCAAGCTGGGGATATACAGGACGTACGTGCGCTCGCGACTCACCTACGCGGCGCCCGCATGGTACGTCCTGTGCTCCGCGACCAACCGCAAGAAGCTGCAGGCCCAGCAGAGCATCGCCCTGAGGGCCATCGTGGGGGCCGGGCGATACGTAAGGAACGACGTGATCGCCCGGGACTTACTGGTGGAGAGTGTGGAGGAGTTCGTGGTCCGTTTGTCGCGCCGCATGTTTGCCTGCGCTGACAACGGGCCGCACCCGCACCTCCACCAGATCGCCCCCAACTTCGACCGGCCAGAAGACGGAAGACCTTACCCACGGGAGCTCCTCGAGCGGCAGAACTCCGCCAGCTCGGAGCTCCCCCCTACCCGGATTTGACACACGCTAAGATAGCACAAGTCCCGGGGGTTGAAACCCCCGGAGAAGCCGCCCGGGACAGGAGGCCCAGCCTCAGAACCCGTACCTGCAGCTGCGAGCTTCGCTCGCAGCTGCAGAAGACCTCATCGTCGTCGTCGCCGCTCTACGGTGACTCTGAGAACTAATATTCTCGCTCTCGCTACGTACTACCTTTGTTGTTACTACTACTACTACTACTAAACTAACTACTCTACGATGGCAGACGCAGCAGTCGCTTCCGAGGCCCCCGCGCCCGCAACCCCCGCGAAGAAGGCGGCGAAGGCCGCGGCCGGCGCGAAGAAGCCCAAGCCGAAGCCCACGCACCCGAAGACCTCCGAGATGGTGAACAGCGCCATCAAGGAGCTGAAGGAGCGCAGCGGATCGTCCCTGCAGGCGATCAAGAAATACATCGCCGCCCAGTACAAGGTCGACGCCGAGAAGATGGCACCGTTCATCAGGAAATACCTGAAGTCCGCCGTCGAGTCCGGCGCTTTGATCCAGACGAAGGGCAAGGGCGCCTCCGGGTCGTTCAAGCTCGAGTCGAAGTCCTCCTCCTCCTCCTCCTCCGGTGCGAAGAAGCCCGCCGCGACCGCCGCGGCGGCCAGGAAGCCCGCCGCCTCCGCGGCGGCCGCCAAGAAGGCGAAGAAGCCGGCCGCGAGCGCCGCCGCCAAGAAGAAGGCCGCCGCCGCCGCAGCCGCCGCGTCGCCGGCGAAGGCCAAGTCCGCCGTCGCCGCCGCCAAGGACAAGAAGGCCGCCGCGGCGAAGAAGAAGCCCGCCGCCGCGAAGAGGGCCGCCCCCGCCAAGGGCAAGAGCGCCGCGAAGAAGACCGCCAAGCCCCCGACCAAGAAGCCGAAGGCCCCCAAACCCAAGAAGGCCGCCGCCCCCAAGGCGAAACCCGCCGCGAAGAAAGCCGCCGCCAAGAAGTAATGCGCGCCTCCACCAGCTCCTCAAGCTCGAAGCGCGCAACGCTCCGCCTCCATGCCTCCGGTCCGGTGGTTGGTTGGTCGGTCGGTCCGAATCCGAATCCGAAGCCGGCCGGTCGGTGTACCTACGCACACCAAACAGCCCTTTTCAGGGCTATCAATATATTCGATGATACAAAGTTTCTATTGAGGTCCGACGCTCTGTACCTACCTACCTACCTACCTATTATGATGTGACGCGCACACTTGCACTGCTGAACAAATTATTTAGGTACATAATATGTACTGAATTAGCACGATATTGCACGACTCGCAACACAATTTTATTTAATAAGCGAGCACCGCACTATGCCATCACAGCTTCATAATACATACATCCTAATAAGAGCGAGTAGGTATCAACCTACATAATTATTATTATGTTGCGGCGCAAATATACACCACACCATCCCGTTAGGAAGCGGGTTCGGGTTCGAATCCCGCTGGGCGTCATTGAACGACCGCTGCTGCTCCGTTGCTTGCTCGCGCCGACGGACTGCGACGAACGACCACTAGCAGAGCTCTGCCGTTCTGGTAGGTAACTTGTTGCATAATTATTGTAGACACACCTACGACGTACATATGCAGTCCGTTGCTTTCTTCCTTCTCCAATTCTCGAACGAAACAAGCGCTGCGATGCGATGCGATGCGATGCGATGCGATGCGAACGTAGCTAGGTTAATACCGCGCGCGCTCGCCCGACGCCCGACGCCCGACGCCCGACGCCCGAATGCCTTTTCCTTTTTTTTTTATAATAATAATAATAATAATAATAATAATCGTAATAACAATCTCGGTGTTCCATCTTATTTCGGCTCGCTGCTATGTTGCCCCTTAAAAACAAAACACGGCCGCCGCGCCGAGCCGCCCCGCCCCGCCCCCCGGTCGCGTCTCGCCCCTCGCGCGGCTATCCGCGACCGGGCCTCACCATATATATATCGAAGCGCAACAAATTTTTTTCAGTCAGTACAGTACATTTCGCTCTCGCTCGTCGCTGCGCGCGCACCGCTTTGCACTTTTACGTTCGTCTACTTCAATCAAATCAAATCAAACATGTCTGGCCGCGGAAAGGGAGGCAAAGTTAAGGGAAAGGCGAAGTCCCGCTCCAACCGTGCCGGGCTTCAGTTCCCGGTGGGCCGTATCCACAGGCTGCTCCGCAAGGGCAACTACGCCGAGCGCGTCGGTGCCGGCGCCCCGGTCTACTTGGCCGCCGTGATGGAGTACCTCGCGGCTGAAGTGCTCGAGTTGGCCGGCAACGCCGCCCGCGACAACAAGAAGACCAGGATCATCCCCAGGCATCTTCAGCTGGCCATCCGCAACGACGAGGAGCTGAACAAGCTCCTCTCCGGCGTGACTATCGCCCAGGGCGGTGTGCTGCCGAACATCCAGGCCGTGCTCCTGCCCAAGAAGACCGAGAAGAAAGCCTAAGCCTCGCTCTCTGTCTCTGTCCCGTCCCGCTCGCACCCGTGCGTGTCGCGTCACACAAAAGGCCCTTTTCAGGGCCGCAAATTCATTCGATACAATTCGGTTTCTTAAGAGATGGTCGTGACGTATAAATAAGTAGCTATATTTAATTATAACATAGCTGCATACCCATTGCAGAGCGAGCTAGGTGAATATAATAATATTATGTACATACCTAACCTGAGTAGGTAGGCAGGCAGGCACTAGGCGAAGCATTCTTTCTAACATTGCTACGCTTGCTATTTTGCAGAAGCTACACCGGAGATGGATGGGTGATATTTAAAATAGATAATGCGATAAAGTACATAGGTTGAGACAGTAGTAACTTTATCTACCTACTTCATTTTTATGCAGGTACCTACCTACCTACCTGTGTATGCACTAACTAACTAACCCACCCGTAACGCTTAGTACGTACAATTAAGTATGTATCTATACTACATAAATTCAATTAGTAGGTAGGTAGGTATACACACGCACGCACGCACGCACGCACGCACACACACACACACACACACGTATGTAACTAATAACTTTATGTATGTACTGTCTCTTTTGTTTGTCAAGTTATAAATTTGCCGTCGGTCGAGGCGAAGCGACGCGCGCATACGAAACGGAACGGTCGCCTCTGATTGGTCGAAGCGAGCCCCCTCGCACCGTCGCGCTCCGGACGCGACGGCGCGACGCAATAAAAGCGAAAAATCCGTCGTCACCATTCGACTCACCGAGCTCGCATAGTAAACAGACGCGCGCGCACGCACGCATCATGCCGCCCAAGACTAGTGGAAAGGCCGCGAAGAAATCTGGCAAAGCCCAGAAGAACATCTCAAAGTCCGACAAGAAAAAGAAGAAGCACAAGAGGAAGGAGAGCTACGCCATCTACATCTACAAGGTGCTGAAGCAGGTCCACCCGGACACCGGCATCTCCTCGAAGGCCATGTCCATCATGAACTCGTTCGTGAACGACATCTTCGAGCGCATCGCCGCCGAGGCTTCCCGCCTCGCCCACTACAACAAGCGGTCCACGATCACCTCCAGGGAGGTGCAGACCTCCGTGCGTCTCCTGCTGCCCGGCGAGCTGGCGAAGCACGCCGTCAGCGAGGGCACGAAGGCCGTCACCAAGTACACAAGCTCCAAGTGAAGTGAGCGGACTACTCTGAGGAAGGACGGACGGACGGACGGACGGACGCTCGCACAGCGACACTTTTACAAACGGCCCTTTTCAGGGCCACAAAACTGTTCTGACCCGAAAGTTTCTATATTTTAAAGACTGAGCTCGATTACATTTACCTACCTACCTATCATAAATACACACTTTGTTACCTAGTAGTTGCGAGTTAGGCTTTACGTTCGACGCGGTGTTTCTCCCGCTTCACGAATAATAATAATAATAATAATAATACCTATGCCGTTGCGTAGGTATGTGCGTACGCCGCCCCATACATACATACATACATACATACATAGGTAATTACCTATTAAGATATTAGAGAGCTGTCAGTGCCTAGGTTTATGGGAAGGTCTGAATTCGCCGAACGGTACATTATTATGTGGTGTATGTACGCAGTTGCCTAGACGCTGGTTAACATATTATTTTTCGATAAAAAATAAATAAAATGTAAGTCTTGTAATAGGTACATGCATATGTACTTAATAGAACATTTTATTTATTATCTTTCTGAATGATAACGGCCGACGAGAGACAATGACATAATGCTTATGGTACCTAATGTAAAATAATAATAATAATAATAATAATAATAACACTTACTAGGACACTTTTTTTTTTTTTTTTTTTTTTAGCCCTATAAAGGGCACCCTCCGGAGGACACGGGGGAGGGAGGTGGTGAATGCTCATGCATGCACAGCACGGGCCCGGCCGTGCTGCCAATGTGGGACTCGCAGAGTGCGCCTACCCACTAAACACCACCTTGGTGCTGGTTTGGTCCTAAGGACCCCTAAACCTACATCATGAGCGACCCCCCTCGAGGCCGAGGAGGGCGCACAGCGGAGCTCACTAGAGCTACCGCTTAGGGGGATTCGTCACATAGTGACAGAAACAGAAAGAAAGAAAAAATTTAAGTGAGAGTAGTGTCCCCGGGGACACTGTTGGGAGCGGGGGCTACATCTGACTGGGCCTGGGCCTCCAGGAGGAGGTCGAGGTCGGATGAGAGCTTATCGGGTGGGTCGACTAGAACGTTCCTGGGCCTGCGCACCAGGTAACGAGGATTAGTCGTGGGGGGAGGGTAAACTGCTGATTCGCGGATCAGGGGGTTAGAGTGTTCTTCAGCGCGGCTGAAGAACGACTCTGAGAGGGATCTAATAAACTGTTGGATAGTTGGAATCTCCATATCCCGATGGAGATCGGCATTTCTGACGCACCAGTGTGCGTTCAGAGCCCTACGTAAGAAATTATTCTGGACTATCTGAAGTTGATACATGAGATTGGGGGCCGCGTGTGCGAAAACGGGAGCCGCGTAGGTCATCACGGGACGAATGCAAACTTTAAAGAGCGTGCGCTTGTTTCTGGCTGTCATTTTACTTTGTCTGCCTACCATGGAAGATAGGCGGCCAAGGTAAAAACGAGCGGTCCGGGTTACCTTCCGGATGTGTGTCCTAAAGGTAAGTCTGTTGTCTAAGGTAACTCCTAAGTACTTGGCTGATGTTCGCCAGGGGACTGGGGTACCTAACATGCGGATGGGGGGGTCGCTTAGACCCCTCCTGCGTTTGTGGTCGAAACGCACTGCTGTGCTCTTTTCTGGGTTGACCTCAATGCGCCACAGCCTGAACCAGGCTCCTAGCTCATCGACCGCGGATTGTAGCCTTTTATGGATGTATGTCATGTTGCGACTTCTGAAATAGAGTGCGGTGTCGTCGGCGAAAAGTGACAGTTGGACCCCATTGCCTGGGATGGGGATGTCATTTGTGTACGAGATGTACAGAAGGGGGGAGAGCACGGAGCCCTGCGGGACTCCGGCTCTGAGAGGACGTGGGGACGAGAGTACCCCCTCGTGTCTGAAGCGGAAGGACCGGTCCTTCAGGAAGCTATCTATTACGCGGACAAGTCTGTCGGGGAGACCCAGCTCATATAATTTATAAACTAATCCGGCGTGCCAGACCTTATCGAAGGCCTTAGCAACGTCGAAAAATACAGCTACCGATTTTTCGCGCCTAGGGTAGAAACCTTTCAAAATGTACTCTACTATGCGGTGGACCTGTTGAGGGCAAGAGTGCCCCGCACGAAAGCCAAATTGGTGGGGAATGATAATGGGGGGACCCTCTGACGGGAATAGGTGGTTTCGCATGCGGGCGAGGATTACTCTCTCGAAAAGCTTGCCCATGGCTTTTAGGAGACTAATGGGGCGATGGTTAGACGCTACATTTAAGGGCTTACCCGGCTTGGGTATTCCTATGACTGTCGCCTCTTTCCATGCGGATGGAAAGTGGCACAGTTCAAAACAGGCATTGAAAATAATAGTTAGCAAAATTAATAATTGACTGGGGAAATTTTTGAGCGCTAGGTTGGCAATACCGTCCGCTCCTGGGGCCTTTTTAGGTCTAAGTTTTTTAATGAGAAACTGAATTTCGTCTGTGTCCACCGCAATGGGGACGTCGGTTGAGGGGAGGGAGGTCTTTTTACGGACCTCCTCCTCAACCTTGTCCACGTGAGCTGGGTCGCACGGTTGAGCGCTGGGTGTGCATTGCGATTCAATGCTGTCAGCGAAACATTCGGCCTTCTCATCGTCCTCGAAGGCGATGGTGCCATCTCTACGCGTCAAGGGAGGGGTGTGGGTGATCGCGTCTACGCGTAGAGCCCTAGCTATTTTATAATAAGCCAAGTGGGTTGGGGTTATGGTCTCCATGAGGTCAGCCCAGTTAGAGTTGGCCTGCTCGGATAGTCGAGCTCTGACTTGCTTCTGCAATTCATTGGCGCGTTTCCTGTACTCAGGAGTTGGGTAGAGCTTGGCCCTACGGAGGGCGGCTCTTTTGGCTCTAATCAGATTCCTGACAGCGAGAGGCAGTTTCCGGTCGCGGACCGGTACTACGCGCTCGCTGTCACGAATGGCTGTTTGGACCAAAAACGTGAGGGAGTCTACGGCGCTATCTATTTTGTCCGTACTATCGAAATAGTCGGGTGTGAATGCACAAGGGGAGTCTGGGGCTGCTAGAGCAGAGACAAGGGAGGTTTTAAAACCGTCCCAGTTGGTTACGGTTTTAGTAGAGGGTGAGGAGTGTGGTGAGGGCCCTAGCTGAAGGGAGACCGGCCGGTGGTCAGAACCTAGGTCGTCGAGAGACTCTATTGCCCTAAGGTTTAATTTGACGCCCCGTACTAGAGCAAAGTCTAGTATGTCGGGGGGGGTGGTGGTCTGATCGGGGTAGTGAGTTGGTGAGAGAGGACATAGGACATCCATCTCTAGTGCCTCGGTTATGCCAAGCAGTGCTATACCACTGGCGGTCGTCTGTCGGCAGGTCCACAGCTCATGTTTGGAGTTAAAATCACCAAACATGACGGTGTGGGCGCCTAAGGCGAGAATGGCTTCGAAGTCACTTCTTAACGGAATTGAACCGCTAGGAATATAGATAGAGGCTATTACTAGAGATGGATGTCCGGTCATCGCTAATCTACAAATAGTGGCCTCCATGTTAGTGAGGGCTGGTGTGGGGATGTGAGAACAGTGAAGTGATCTCTTGAAATAAATGGCAGTGCCGCCGCCTCGTCGGCCGTCGGCTCTGTCATTCCTGACAAGAGAGTACTTGGGAATTCTGAGACCCCGCATGTTGGGTTTTAGGAAGGTTTCCTGTACTAAAAGAAGATCTACTTCGTTACTTTTAACGAATTCCCTAAGCTCATGAATATTAGTGCGGAGACCGCGTGTGTTGTACGAAACAAGCGAGACGCCCCTAGGTTTGAGTCGTCCCGTGGTGGCGGGAGGGGGAACGAGAGCGGTCAAAGTGACCGGGGGATTTGGCATAGCTTAGTTAAGTTAAAATTAAATTTAACTTAACTAAGCTAAGCTACTTAGCATATGGCTATGATCAGCCAGAGCCAGCAGACGTTCCGTCGGGGTAGATGCGACTCGTAGCTTGTGCGCTAGAATCGCAATCTCCTCGAGATCTATATTAGCTATCGCGGCGCCGATCAACCTGAGGTCGGCCGCGGCCTGGTCCTGGGAGTGGGATTTGGGCGGGGCGGGACGCGAGGTGTGGGGACGCGACTGGGTAGGCGCTACAGGCGCGGCTGTAGGCGGAGGGCTAGGTCTGGGGGCCCATGCGGAGGCCGGTGGGGCGGTGGGTTTGGCACTAGGGCGGCCTAGAGCGGGGAAAGCCGCTGAGTCCAGTGCCGGCACTGGTTTTGGCTTTGGTGCCTTAGGGGCCTTGGGAGCCTTAGGGGCCTTGGGAGCCTTAGGGGCGGGGGCGCGGGGGGCACGCGGGCACCCACGATAGTTAGCCGGATGGCCGGTCTGCTTGCACAGCACGCAAGCCGGAGGTCCCTCCGACTCGCGCGTGCGCTTGCACTCCCCAGTGGCGTGAGGCTCCAGGCACTTCACGCACCTGGGGGGCGCAGAGCAGTTTGCCGCCGCGTGGCCATATAATTGGCAGCGGTGGCATTGGCCAGGGTGCCCCCGTCTGTGAGGCTTTTCGACCTTAATGTTCGAAAGTCCACAGACGGTGGGCACTCCCGCGAAAATAGATCGGGCTGCGGGGGTGTTCGACAGAACTACTGTCGCTAGTGGGAAGGACTTCCCGCGGTTGCTGTGTACGGCGTACACAGCCTCCACGGGATGCCCTTGGGAAATGAGGTCTTCCTTGATCAACTCCACGGGGAGTTCAACTGGAACGCCTCGGAGGACGGCACGAACCTTGCGCTCCTCGGGAAGCGCATAGGTGTGGTAAGGGACTTTATTTAGTGTTAGGAGCCTAGTAAGGCTCCTGAACACATCAGTGGTGGGGGTCTCTATTTTGATATTGTCCCCGTTGTTCTGTGCCTTCGTGTAAAGGACATTATTGTCCTTGCACAGCTTGGACATTGCTGTCCAAGCGGCCTTGTCACGGAGGTACACAGGCGGCGGGGACTTAGCCTTCGGAGGCTGCGGTGAGAAATTTTTGAATGACTTGCCCGGCGCGGGGGCGTCTAGTGTTAATGACATGAGAGGGCGGGGGGCGGTCACCGAGGCGGCGGCGCCTGTGGCGAGGGGTGAGTGGGGGCGAGCTGGGGCTGCGGGGGAGGGAGGGACGGAGGTCGCGGCAGATCCGGGGGTCGCGGGAGGAGATTTCCTCAGGCAGGCTAGCTTTCGCTGCCTCTTACGGGAGATGACCTTCTTGAAGGTCTCCTCTGAGGCCAGGTCACCAGTGACGGTGCTGGTCTCAGAGCGGGAGTCTGCTGACTCTGAACTTGTACTTTGTTGCGATACGGATCGCTTACGGGAGCACGAGGAGCCGGCGATGGAGTCGGTCTCCATGTCGGTCGCGGGGGACTCAGGAGAGTCGGGGGCTACGGGGGCGGGGGACTCTGGAGAGTCGCGGGTTTCCACGGGAGCGTGGCTATCCATGTAAACGCGATAGGCTTCTAAAAGCCTATGCTCCTCTAAGAAAGCGCTGAGGAGAGCGCGGGAGGGGCTGGGGGCGGCCATAGTGGCTAAATTAACTAACGGCGGCTCCCCTGCCATCGGCAGGGGGGCGGGAGGGGGATGTGAGAGCACAGAGACTTCGAAAATAACGGGACAGAGATAAGGAGAATCAGAAAACGAAACAAAAGTAAATACCTAGCGAAAAAGGCCTAGGCACTTACTTGGAATAATCCGGCAGGCTGAGCGAGCAGGCAAACACTGAAAGGAAAATAAAACGGTATTAGAAAACAGATCGGAAGGTTGCACGCCGGCAAAACACACGCGCACTGTGTGAGCGGGCGGGCAGGTCAATAGCGGAGAGCGGGCGACCGCTCTCAACGCTAAGCAAACGAACTGTTGTACTAGGACACAGTCGTCTGAAAGTTTTATTTCCTACGAGTACAAACCGAAAACCTATCGACCAATCACGAGCGGGTCGTCTCGGTGCCCCGTCTCCCCGCGCCCCCCCGCCCCACGCTTATAAATATAGCGGGAGCCGCGCGTCAAACAGTATTCCAATTCACGCAACGTTCGACCGTGCACTTCGTGGTACACGTGGTATCGTACTTACTACTGAAGCTGAAATGGCTCGCACAAAGCAGACCGCTCGCAAATCCACCGGTGGCAAGGCGCCGCGGAAGCAGCTGGCCACTAAGGCGGCACGCAAGAGCGCGCCGGCCACCGGCGGCGTCAAGAAGCCCCATCGCTACCGCCCCGGCACCGTCGCCCTCCGTGAGATCCGTCGCTACCAGAAGAGCACCGAGCTGCTGATCCGCAAGCTCCCCTTCCAGCGTCTCGTCCGTGAGATCGCCCAGGACTTCAAGACCGACCTTCGCTTCCAGAGCTCCGCCGTGATGGCCCTCCAGGAGGCCAGCGAGGCTTACCTCGTCGGTCTCTTCGAAGACACCAACCTGTGCGCGATCCACGCCAAGCGCGTCACCATCATGCCGAAGGACATCCAGCTGGCGCGCAGAATCCGCGGCGAGCGTGCATAAGTACTGTACAGCTACGTCCGTCGTCGGTCTGCTCACAAAAGGCCCTTTTCAGGGCCGCAAACTATTCGCACAGTCGCGTTTCTGTAAATCGACCGAACGAAACTTCGCATTATTACATTACATACTGCATTTATGTACTAGGTATATATATACTTTAACGGCTATCATTGCTGAAGGAACATGCCTGCAGATAATAAACAATGAATGTCACAGTCTCTCTCTCTCTCTTTCTTGTTCTTATTGTAGTAGAATATAACATACATACATTTAGATTCGTTTGAATGTCTCTCTGCACCTACCTAACCGGCCGGTGCGGTCCGCCGCCGCATTGCATAGAGTGCTCGCTGCACGTATAAACACAAATAGATGGATATAAAATATGTAGTAGGCATGCATGTAGGTACCTACCTATGTTATGCTATTGAATGCGTTTTGTCGTTGTCAGTATTATTATTGTAAAATCTAGCTTCAGTACATACATAAATAATATATGTAGGTATATAGTACATACATACATACATAATAAAATTATTATAATGACATGACCGTCTCGCAGATTATTTTGTTTGACTATAACGCTATCTCTCTCGCACTACCGTTAAAGCGATCGGCGCGCGCTCCCCCCCGTTTGCCTCACCCCCGCGGTGGCCAGTCTCATCTATATATAGTCGCGTCGAGATCGCTTTTTCAACCAGATCGTCGTCGTACGTACGCGAGCGCGTTCGTGTTCGTGTTCTGTTCTGTTCTCTTCGCACGTATTCGCAAATCTAAGAAGCACCACCATGACCGGCCGCGGCAAGGGAGGAAAAGGTCTGGGGAAAGGAGGGGCCAAGCGTCACAGGAAAGTGCTTCGTGACAACATCCAGGGCATCACCAAGCCCGCCATCCGTCGTCTCGCTCGCCGTGGCGGCGTGAAGCGTATCTCCGGTCTTATCTACGAGGAGACTCGCGGTGTGCTGAAGGTGTTCCTCGAGAACGTGATCCGCGACGCCGTCACCTACACCGAGCACGCCAAGAGGAAGACTGTCACCGCCATGGACGTCGTGTACGCCCTGAAGCGACAGGGCCGCACCCTCTACGGTTTCGGCGGTTAAGCGGTTTATCGCTGTGTGTGTGTAGTGTAATGACGTCACCGTGCACTCTCTCATCTAAAAAAGGCCCTTTTCAGGGCCGCAAACTGTTCAATGTTCTCTAATAATGACTGCTCGATATGATTCTGTTGAGGTGTGGAGTATCGATCGATCGATCGATCGATCAATCGATCAATCAATCAATCAATCAAACAATCAATCAATCAAACAAACAAACAAACAAAGAAAAACGGGAAAATCGATGAACCGCGGGGCACAGCTAGTACCTAATAATCATATTGTATATTCTTATCATAGTCAGTCTCTCAACGCAAGTGAGAAATCTGTTGTTGGATCACTAGTGCGTTGTGGTAGTTAGTTATGTATATGTATTGTAATCGGCAACGGTGAGCTGAATTTATTACACGTTGGTATGTACTCGGTAGGTACAGACGGTCGCTCATTTTACACAATATTCTGTGACAGTGTCGACGAAATTTTTCCGTTTAATAGCAGCACCCAGATGTTGACCCCCCCCCCCCCCCCCCCCCGACCCATCGACCCATCTTTCACGATGACCGGCATGCCCGTTGACTGGTTAATAAATGTTTAATCAAAACCAAAGCGTTTGCGTACTTAGATACCTACTATGTACTTAGGCACCTACATAGGTACTTACCTACCTACCTACCTACCTACCTACCTAAATACTCACTCACTCACTCACTCACTCACTCACTCACTCACTCACTCACTCAACGCGCACGACCCACCTAACTGTCGTGTCGGTACTTACCTGCGCGAGGGCTTTGTTTTTTTTTTTTTTTATAGGTATTTTTTTTTTTTTGCTAATTACATTACGATTAACTTACTCACAATAAATCTATAGATTTAAATAAAAGGAAAAACGAAAATAATTCAATATATATACTAGGCATCCCTGCGTCGAACGAAGGTTCGTGTCGCGTGTTTGTTTGTTTGGTTGGTTGGTCCTCTCCGGTGACTGACCTAATTGTTCGCAAACCGCATCCAGGCGTGCCGAGGCACACCGCCCGTCTCCTCGTGACGGGAGACCCGCTCCGGATGATCAGCACGATCAGGCAGTCTACATCACCAATAGAGACCTCCGTCGTCGGTACGTTGAATCGGCTCGCCGTTTCCTAGGAGTGTCGATGTTTGAGTGACGAAAAGTGACACTTGTATCTGTCCGAGGTGGATGCGGGTCACTTCTCCGTGAGAGGAGATCCACGCAGTCGACGTGACGAATCGACACCTCATTCGGGAGCCGTTCTGGGTGGAAAAAATGCATTTAATCCGAGGGCGAGGTTGGCGCGTGCGCTAGTCGCGGATTTAATGTGTCATAGCGTCTCTCGCGAATCACTTGGCGCCTCGGCGAGTGAACAGAGCCGAAGTGCGGTCTCTGGAGGGCACACTGCGAGCTTTCGGCGACTGTGAAAGTTCATTATTTATTATATAAAATGTTGTTAAATCGACGAGTGCTAGTGAAAACTTCTAGACGATCGCACGGGAAAATGTCTCGCGATACGACGGCTCTCCGTGGCGTAAAGCTCCGGCAAGGGGGGTCACGTGCTACACTAGCGCCGCTCTACGACGGTCAGTCCCCTTCTGAACGTCGACGCGACCGCACGTCCGTTTAGAGAACTACCCGCGCTCCGTCGTTGTGTAGTTCGTGGATAGGTTCGCAGTTAGCCCCTAGTTGCGCGAGTAAGTTATCCGTCGAGCTCGCTGCCGGACTTCAGTCTGGTATGCGCTCCGGGTAACCGAAGACCCACTAGTGGCTCCCCTGCACACTCCCTCTCGTGTGTAGTCTCCCTGACCGCCGCCGCGCCGCGCCGCCGTGAACGTCGTTGAGCACCGCGCTCCGACGGGACCGCCGCCGGTCACGCGTGTGTGTTAGGTCGAGACACCCGTCTCCCGGATTTCGGTGCCTGGATTGCAGTATAACTGGAGTGCAGTGTACCGGATTTGGTGAGACGGCTCACCGAGTGTGGAGTGAACAGTACTGAACAGTGACAGTGACACTTACTATTGCACTTGAAAGTGCTTTTAGTTACTAAAAGCAGTGCAAGTGCGCCTGTGAGCTGAGGCCCATAGTGAAGTGTAATGTGACAGTGACACTAATTCAGTGCTTATCAGTGCCAAAATGGAGGAGGACGAGGGTAAACCCACGATCCCCCCCGTGCCCCGACCCCGCCACAGACTACCTGTGGATGTCGTATCACGCAACCTGTTCACCAACGAGTGGACACCCCTGCTAGCGACCACACCTCTCGCCGAAGGACCTACGCCGGCCACTTCGACCTCGACAGGGGCCACTTCTGAGCAAGTGGGCCCCTCCGAAGACGAGAGGACAGCCAAGCGTCCTCGCCCCCAAAGCAGTCCCGAAGAGGAGACCGACAAGAGGGTCTGCAGAGACTTCCTGTCCATCCTGACACCGAGCCCCCCGGCTACCCCAGAGGAAACCGGCTATGGCGGAGAAGAGCGCTACGCATCGGCGCCCTCCAGCCCACCAGCACACCAGATGCAAGCCACCACCCCCGCACAGGGCAGCCCAATATCGCCGATAGAGAGCCAACCCCCATCCACGCTCGATACGACATCGTACGCCGGGCTGGCTCCCACCTTCAGCCCGGCGAGCCTGCCGTCGCTACCGCCGCCTGCATCGCCCGACCCACAGTCGCCGCCGCGAAGCTACGCGGCCACCGTGAGTGCACCCGTACCCCCGCGCGGGATGACACTACCCTCGTCGTCCCCGCCGCCACCGCAGCCCACCAAGAGCGCCATCCACCGCGCCTACCCACCCATAGTGGTAGACGCGCTGCCGCAGTGGACCGGGCACTTCGCAGCCCTCAAGCGAGTGCTCGGCCACCCCCCGAACGCGCGTCCCTTCGGGAAGGGGGTGCGCTTCCTGCCGCGCACGGCCGAAGAGTTCCGGGCCGTGCAACGCTACCTCGTGGAGGCGAGTGCGAAGGACAGTGCCATCTCATGGCACTGTTACACGCCGCCCAACGAACTCCCCACGAAAGTGGCCATCCGCGGCTTGCCGGCGGACACACCTATCCCGGAAATCAAGCAGGCGCTGGAGGAGCGGCACTTCAGCGTCGTGCACATCAGAGCCATCCCGCCGCGAAGAGGCCGCCCAGGGTGCCTCTTTCACGTGCAGCTGGAGCATCTCGCCAACAACGAGAAGGCCCGGCTGTACGCTACGAAAGAGCTGCTCTGCATGCCCGGCGTTACGGTGGAGGGTTGGAGGGGGCGGGGGGGCCCCCCCCAATGCCACCGCTGCCAGGCGTTCGGGCACAGCAGTGAGGCCTGCCACCGCGCCCCCAGGTGCGTGCGCTGCGGTGGCGGGCACATGGCGTCCGACTGCCCACGCCCTCGAGAGGACCCTGCGTCGTGCGCCAACTGCGGTAAGGCGCACCCCGCGAACGACCGCCGCTGCCCCGCATTTAGACAAGAGGCCCGCAAGAGGGGTCTCAAGCTGCCGCCCCCCATCCCAGCAGGGGGCAAGAAGCCGATTGCCAATACGCAGCGCCCAGCGGGGGCCCCTACCGCCGTCCCCACGGTGGAGGAGGCCCTCGCGGGCCCCACCCCAGCCAACGGCCCCACTGAGAGGGGCACCGTAACTGCGGCCAAAAGGAAGAGGCGAAGAGGGCGCAAGAAGAGGAAGGAGGGCGCCCACCCCGCCGCTTCCTCCACACCAATGTCGACGGCCGCAATTCCCGAAGGAGAGCCGCCCAAGCCCCAGCGACGGCGCAGAGAAAGGGCCGCCCCACAGCCCTTTACCGCTGGCTCCGCAGAGACTGAGCCAGAGGCCATCGCTGCGCCCAACACCGTTGCCACCGCCCCCGCAAGCCCCGACGCAGCAACCAGCGAGCCTCAATCGGCCTCTACCACAGCCAGGGTGGAGAGGCTCTACAGAGCGATTGAGGCCATGGAGGAGAGCCGCCGCAGACTCTACGAGGACTTCCTCGTAGAGTTTGCCACCGCCATGCAGACTGGAAACCTGGCCCCAGTCTGCCTAGCGCTTGCAGCCATCTGCAAGGCCGGAGCTCCTCGAGCGGCCGAACTCAGCCAGCTCGGAGCTCCCACCACTGCCACCGATTAAAACGCCAAGATGGCACACGTCCCGGGGGTCGAGAACTCCCGGAGAAGCCGCCCGGGACAAGAGGCACAGCCTCACAACCCGAACCTGCAGCTGCTCGCTTCGCTCGCAGCTGCAGAAGACCTCATCGTCGTCGCCGCTCTACGGTGACTCTGAGAACTAATATTCTCGCTCTCGCTACGTACTACCTTTGTTGTTACTACTACTACTACTACTAAACTAACTACTCTACGATGGCAGACGCAGCAGTCGCTTCCGAGGCCCCCGCGCCCGCAACCCCCGCGAAGAAGGCGGCGAAGGCCGCGGCCGGCGCGAAGAAGCCCAAGCCGAAGCCCACGCACCCGAAGACCTCCGAGATGGTGAACAGCGCCATCAAGGAGCTGAAGGAGCGCAGCGGATCGTCCCTGCAGGCGATCAAGAAATACATCGCCGCCCAGTACAAGGTCGACGCCGAGAAGATGGCACCGTTCATCAGGAAATACCTGAAGTCCGCCGTCGAGTCCGGCGCTTTGATCCAGACGAAGGGCAAGGGCGCCTCCGGGTCGTTCAAGCTCGAGTCGAAGTCCTCCTCCTCCTCCTCCTCCGGTGCGAAGAAGCCCGCCGCGACCGCCGCGGCGGCCAGGAAGCCCGCCGCCTCCGCGGCGGCCGCCAAGAAGGCGAAGAAGCCGGCCGCGAGCGCCGCCGCCAAGAAGAAGGCCGCCGCCGCCGCAGCCGCCGCGTCGCCGGCGAAGGCCAAGTCCGCCGTCGCCGCCGCCAAGGACAAGAAGGCCGCCGCGGCGAAGAAGAAGCCCGCCGCCGCGAAGAGGGCCGCCCCCGCCAAGGGCAAGAGCGCCGCGAAGAAGACCGCCAAGCCCCCGACCAAGAAGCCGAAGGCCCCCAAACCCAAGAAGGCCGCCGCCCCCAAGGCGAAACCCGCCGCGAAGAAAGCCGCCGCCAAGAAGTAATGCGCGCCTCCACCAGCTCCTCAAGCTCGAAGCGCGCAACGCTCCGCCTCCATGCCTCCGGTCCGGTGGTTGGTTGGTCGGTCGGTCCGAATCCGAATCCGAAGCCGGCCGGTCGGTGTACCTACGCACACCAAACAGCCCTTTTCAGGGCTATCAATATATTCGATGATACAAAGTTTCTATTGAGGTCCGACGCTCTGTACCTACCTACCTACCTACCTACCTATTATGATGTGACGCGCACACTTGCACTGCTGAACAAATTATTTAGGTACATAATATGTACTGAATTAGCACGATATTGCACGACTCGCAACACAATTTTATTTAATAAGCGAGCACCGCACTATGCCATCACAGCTTCATAATACATACATCCTAATAAGAGCGAGTAGGTATCAACCTACATAATTATTATTATGTTGCGGCGCAAATATACACCACACCATCCCGTTAGGAAGCGGGTTCGGGTTCGAATCCCGCTGGGCGTCATTGAACGACCGCTGCTGCTCCGTTGCTTGCTCGCGCCGACGGACTGCGACGAACGACCACTAGCAGAGCTCTGCCGTTCTGGTAGGTAACTTGTTGCATAATTATTGTAGACACACCTACGACGTACATATGCAGTCCGTTGCTTTCTTCCTTCTCCAATTCTCGAACGAAACAAGCGCTGCGATGCGATGCGATGCGATGCGATGCGATGCGAACGTAGCTAGGTTAATACCGCGCGCGCTCGCCCGACGCCCGACGCCCGACGCCCGACGCCCGAATGCCTTTTCCTTTTTTTTTTATAATAATAATAATAATAATAATAATAATCGTAATAACAATCTCGGTGTTCCATCTTATTTCGGCTCGCTGCTATGTTGCCCCTTAAAAACAAAACACGGCCGCCGCGCCGAGCCGCCCCGCCCCGCCCCCCGGTCGCGTCTCGCCCCTCGCGCGGCTATCCGCGACCGGGCCTCACCATATATATATCGAAGCGCAACAAATTTTTTTCAGTCAGTACAGTACATTTCGCTCTCGCTCGTCGCTGCGCGCGCACCGCTTTGCACTTTTACGTTCGTCTACTTCAATCAAATCAAATCAAATCAAACATGTCTGGCCGCGGAAAGGGAGGCAAAGTTAAGGGAAAGGCGAAGTCCCGCTCCAACCGTGCCGGGCTTCAGTTCCCGGTGGGCCGTATCCACAGGCTGCTCCGCAAGGGCAACTACGCCGAGCGCGTCGGTGCCGGCGCCCCGGTCTACTTGGCCGCCGTGATGGAGTACCTCGCGGCTGAAGTGCTCGAGTTGGCCGGCAACGCCGCCCGCGACAACAAGAAGACCAGGATCATCCCCAGGCATCTTCAGCTGGCCATCCGCAACGACGAGGAGCTGAACAAGCTCCTCTCCGGCGTGACTATCGCCCAGGGCGGTGTGCTGCCGAACATCCAGGCCGTGCTCCTGCCCAAGAAGACCGAGAAGAAAGCCTAAGCCTCGCTCTCTGTCTCTGTCCCGTCCCGCTCGCACCCGTGCGTGTCGCGTCACACAAAAGGCCCTTTTCAGGGCCGCAAATTCATTCGATACAATTCGGTTTCTTAAGAGATGGTCGTGACGTATAAATAAGTAGCTATATTTAATTATAACATAGCTGCATACCCATTGCAGAGCGAGCTAGGTGAATATAATAATATTATGTACATACCTAACCTGAGTAGGTAGGCAGGCAGGCACTAGGCGAAGCATTCTTTCTAACATTGCTACGCTTGCTATTTTGCAGAAGCTACACCGGAGATGGATGGGTGATATTTAAAATAGATAATGCGATAAAGTACATAGGTTGAGACAGTAGTAACTTTATCTACCTACTTCATTTTTATGCAGGTACCTACCTACCTACCTGTGTATGCACTAACTAACTAACCCACCCGTAACGCTTAGTACGTACAATTAAGTATGTATCTATACTACATAAATTCAATTAGTAGGTAGGTAGGTATACACACGCACGCACGCACGCACGCACGCACACACACACACACACACACGTATGTAACTAATAACTTTATGTATGTACTGTCTCTTTTGTTTGTCAAGTTATAAATTTGCCGTCGGTCGAGGCGAAGCGACGCGCGCATACGAAACGGAACGGTCGCCTCTGATTGGTCGAAGCGAGCCCCCTCGCACCGTCGCGCTCCGGACGCGACGGCGCGACGCAATAAAAGCGAAAAATCCGTCGTCACCATTCGACTCACCGAGCTCGCATAGTAAACAGACGCGCGCGCACGCACGCATCATGCCGCCCAAGACTAGTGGAAAGGCCGCGAAGAAATCTGGCAAAGCCCAGAAGAACATCTCAAAGTCCGACAAGAAAAAGAAGAAGCACAAGAGGAAGGAGAGCTACGCCATCTACATCTACAAGGTGCTGAAGCAGGTCCACCCGGACACCGGCATCTCCTCGAAGGCCATGTCCATCATGAACTCGTTCGTGAACGACATCTTCGAGCGCATCGCCGCCGAGGCTTCCCGCCTCGCCCACTACAACAAGCGGTCCACGATCACCTCCAGGGAGGTGCAGACCTCCGTGCGTCTCCTGCTGCCCGGCGAGCTGGCGAAGCACGCCGTCAGCGAGGGCACGAAGGCCGTCACCAAGTACACAAGCTCCAAGTGAAGTGAGCGGACTACTCTGAGGAAGGACGGACGGACGGACGGACGGACGCTCGCACAGCGACACTTTTACAAACGGCCCTTTTCAGGGCCACAAAACTGTTCTGACCCGAAAGTTTCTATATTTTAAAGACTGAGCTCGATTACATTTACCTACCTACCTATCATAAATACACACTTTGTTACCTAGTAGTTGCGAGTTAGGCTTTACGTTCGACGCGGTGTTTCTCCCGCTTCACGAATAATAATAATAATAATAATAATACCTATGCCGTTGCGTAGGTATGTGCGTACGCCGCCCCATACATACATACATACATACATACATAGGTAATTACCTATTAAGATATTAGAGAGCTGTCAGTGCCTAGGTTTATGGGAAGGTCTGAATTCGCCGAACGGTACATTATTATGTGGTGTATGTACGCAGTTGCCTAGACGCTGGTTAACATATTATTTTTCGATAAAAAATAAATAAAATGTAAGTCTTGTAATAGGTACATGCATATGTACTTAATAGAACATTTTATTTATTATCTTTCTGAATGATAACGGCCGACGAGAGACAATGACATAATGCTTATGGTACCTAATGTAAAATAATAATAATAATAATAATAATAATAACACTTACTAGGACACTTTTTTTTTTTTTTTTTTTTTTAGCCCTATAAAGGGCACCCTCCGGAGGACACGGGGGAGGGAGGTGGTGAATGCTCATGCATGCACAGCACGGGCCCGGCCGTGCTGCCAATGTGGGACTCGCAGAGTGCGCCTACCCACTAAACACCACCTTGGTGCTGGTTTGGTCCTAAGGACCCCTAAACCTACATCATGAGCGACCCCCCTCGAGGCCGAGGAGGGCGCACAGCGGAGCTCACTAGAGCTACCGCTTAGGGGGATTCGTCACATAGTGACAGAAACAGAAAGAAAGAAAAAATTTAAGTGAGAGTAGTGTCCCCGGGGACACTGTTGGGAGCGGGGGCTACATCTGACTGGGCCTGGGCCTCCAGGAGGAGGTCGAGGTCGGATGAGAGCTTATCGGGTGGGTCGACTAGAACGTTCCTGGGCCTGCGCACCAGGTAACGAGGATTAGTCGTGGGGGGAGGGTAAACTGCTGATTCGCGGATCAGGGGGTTAGAGTGTTCTTCAGCGCGGCTGAAGAACGACTCTGAGAGGGATCTAATAAACTGTTGGATAGTTGGAATCTCCATATCCCGATGGAGATCGGCATTTCTGACGCACCAGTGTGCGTTCAGAGCCCTACGTAAGAAATTATTCTGGACTATCTGAAGTTGATACATGAGATTGGGGGCCGCGTGTGCGAAAACGGGAGCCGCGTAGGTCATCACGGGACGAATGCAAACTTTAAAGAGCGTGCGCTTGTTTCTGGCTGTCATTTTACTTTGTCTGCCTACCATGGAAGATAGGCGGCCAAGGTAAAAACGAGCGGTCCGGGTTACCTTCCGGATGTGTGTCCTAAAGGTAAGTCTGTTGTCTAAGGTAACTCCTAAGTACTTGGCTGATGTTCGCCAGGGGACTGGGGTACCTAACATGCGGATGGGGGGGTCGCTTAGACCCCTCCTGCGTTTGTGGTCGAAACGCACTGCTGTGCTCTTTTCTGGGTTGACCTCAATGCGCCACAGCCTGAACCAGGCTCCTAGCTCATCGACCGCGGATTGTAGCCTTTTATGGATGTATGTCATGTTGCGACTTCTGAAATAGAGTGCGGTGTCGTCGGCGAAAAGTGACAGTTGGACCCCATTGCCTGGGATGGGGATGTCATTTGTGTACGAGATGTACAGAAGGGGGGAGAGCACGGAGCCCTGCGGGACTCCGGCTCTGAGAGGACGTGGGGACGAGAGTACCCCCTCGTGTCTGAAGCGGAAGGACCGGTCCTTCAGGAAGCTATCTATTACGCGGACAAGTCTGTCGGGGAGACCCAGCTCATATAATTTATAAACTAATCCGGCGTGCCAGACCTTATCGAAGGCCTTAGCAACGTCGAAAAATACAGCTACCGATTTTTCGCGCCTAGGGTAGAAACCTTTCAAAATGTACTCTACTATGCGGTGGACCTGTTGAGGGCAAGAGTGCCCCGCACGAAAGCCAAATTGGTGGGGAATGATAATGGGGGGACCCTCTGACGGGAATAGGTGGTTTCGCATGCGGGCGAGGATTACTCTCTCGAAAAGCTTGCCCATGGCTTTTAGGAGACTAATGGGGCGATGGTTAGACGCTACATTTAAGGGCTTACCCGGCTTGGGTATTCCTATGACTGTCGCCTCTTTCCATGCGGATGGAAAGTGGCACAGTTCAAAACAGGCATTGAAAATAATAGTTAGCAAAATTAATAATTGACTGGGGAAATTTTTGAGCGCTAGGTTGGCAATACCGTCCGCTCCTGGGGCCTTTTTAGGTCTAAGTTTTTTAATGAGAAACTGAATTTCGTCTGTGTCCACCGCAATGGGGACGTCGGTTGAGGGGAGGGAGGTCTTTTTACGGACCTCCTCCTCAACCTTGTCCACGTGAGCTGGGTCGCACGGTTGAGCGCTGGGTGTGCATTGCGATTCAATGCTGTCAGCGAAACATTCGGCCTTCTCATCGTCCTCGAAGGCGATGGTGCCATCTCTACGCGTCAAGGGAGGGGTGTGGGTGATCGCGTCTACGCGTAGAGCCCTAGCTATTTTATAATAAGCCAAGTGGGTTGGGGTTATGGTCTCCATGAGGTCAGCCCAGTTAGAGTTGGCCTGCTCGGATAGTCGAGCTCTGACTTGCTTCTGCAATTCATTGGCGCGTTTCCTGTACTCAGGAGTTGGGTAGAGCTTGGCCCTACGGAGGGCGGCTCTTTTGGCTCTAATCAGATTCCTGACAGCGAGAGGCAGTTTCCGGTCGCGGACCGGTACTACGCGCTCGCTGTCACGAATGGCTGTTTGGACCAAAAACGTGAGGGAGTCTACGGCGCTATCTATTTTGTCCGTACTATCGAAATAGTCGGGTGTGAATGCACAAGGGGAGTCTGGGGCTGCTAGAGCAGAGACAAGGGAGGTTTTAAAACCGTCCCAGTTGGTTACGGTTTTAGTAGAGGGTGAGGAGTGTGGTGAGGGCCCTAGCTGAAGGGAGACCGGCCGGTGGTCAGAACCTAGGTCGTCGAGAGACTCTATTGCCCTAAGGTTTAATTTGACGCCCCGTACTAGAGCAAAGTCTAGTATGTCGGGGGGGGTGGTGGTCTGATCGGGGTAGTGAGTTGGTGAGAGAGGACATAGGACATCCATCTCTAGTGCCTCGGTTATGCCAAGCAGTGCTATACCACTGGCGGTCGTCTGTCGGCAGGTCCACAGCTCATGTTTGGAGTTAAAATCACCAAACATGACGGTGTGGGCGCCTAAGGCGAGAATGGCTTCGAAGTCACTTCTTAACGGAATTGAACCGCTAGGAATATAGATAGAGGCTATTACTAGAGATGGATGTCCGGTCATCGCTAATCTACAAATAGTGGCCTCCATGTTAGTGAGGGCTGGTGTGGGGATGTGAGAACAGTGAAGTGATCTCTTGAAATAAATGGCAGTGCCGCCGCCTCGTCGGCCGTCGGCTCTGTCATTCCTGACAAGAGAGTACTTGGGAATTCTGAGACCCCGCATGTTGGGTTTTAGGAAGGTTTCCTGTACTAAAAGAAGATCTACTTCGTTACTTTTAACGAATTCCCTAAGCTCATGAATATTAGTGCGGAGACCGCGTGTGTTGTACGAAACAAGCGAGACGCCCCTAGGTTTGAGTCGTCCCGTGGTGGCGGGAGGGGGAACGAGAGCGGTCAAAGTGACCGGGGGATTTGGCATAGCTTAGTTAAGTTAAAATTAAATTTAACTTAACTAAGCTAAGCTACTTAGCATATGGCTATGATCAGCCAGAGCCAGCAGACGTTCCGTCGGGGTAGATGCGACTCGTAGCTTGTGCGCTAGAATCGCAATCTCCTCGAGATCTATATTAGCTATCGCGGCGCCGATCAACCTGAGGTCGGCCGCGGCCTGGTCCTGGGAGTGGGATTTGGGCGGGGCGGGACGCGAGGTGTGGGGACGCGACTGGGTAGGCGCTACAGGCGCGGCTGTAGGCGGAGGGCTAGGTCTGGGGGCCCATGCGGAGGCCGGTGGGGCGGTGGGTTTGGCACTAGGGCGGCCTAGAGCGGGGAAAGCCGCTGAGTCCAGTGCCGGCACTGGTTTTGGCTTTGGTGCCTTAGGGGCCTTGGGAGCCTTAGGGGCCTTGGGAGCCTTAGGGGCGGGGGCGCGGGGGGCACGCGGGCACCCACGATAGTTAGCCGGATGGCCGGTCTGCTTGCACAGCACGCAAGCCGGAGGTCCCTCCGACTCGCGCGTGCGCTTGCACTCCCCAGTGGCGTGAGGCTCCAGGCACTTCACGCACCTGGGGGGCGCAGAGCAGTTTGCCGCCGCGTGGCCATATAATTGGCAGCGGTGGCATTGGCCAGGGTGCCCCCGTCTGTGAGGCTTTTCGACCTTAATGTTCGAAAGTCCACAGACGGTGGGCACTCCCGCGAAAATAGATCGGGCTGCGGGGGTGTTCGACAGAACTACTGTCGCTAGTGGGAAGGACTTCCCGCGGTTGCTGTGTACGGCGTACACAGCCTCCACGGGATGCCCTTGGGAAATGAGGTCTTCCTTGATCAACTCCACGGGGAGTTCAACTGGAACGCCTCGGAGGACGGCACGAACCTTGCGCTCCTCGGGAAGCGCATAGGTGTGGTAAGGGACTTTATTTAGTGTTAGGAGCCTAGTAAGGCTCCTGAACACATCAGTGGTGGGGGTCTCTATTTTGATATTGTCCCCGTTGTTCTGTGCCTTCGTGTAAAGGACATTATTGTCCTTGCACAGCTTGGACATTGCTGTCCAAGCGGCCTTGTCACGGAGGTACACAGGCGGCGGGGACTTAGCCTTCGGAGGCTGCGGTGAGAAATTTTTGAATGACTTGCCCGGCGCGGGGGCGTCTAGTGTTAATGACATGAGAGGGCGGGGGGCGGTCACCGAGGCGGCGGCGCCTGTGGCGAGGGGTGAGTGGGGGCGAGCTGGGGCTGCGGGGGAGGGAGGGACGGAGGTCGCGGCAGATCCGGGGGTCGCGGGAGGAGATTTCCTCAGGCAGGCTAGCTTTCGCTGCCTCTTACGGGAGATGACCTTCTTGAAGGTCTCCTCTGAGGCCAGGTCACCAGTGACGGTGCTGGTCTCAGAGCGGGAGTCTGCTGACTCTGAACTTGTACTTTGTTGCGATACGGATCGCTTACGGGAGCACGAGGAGCCGGCGATGGAGTCGGTCTCCATGTCGGTCGCGGGGGACTCAGGAGAGTCGGGGGCTACGGGGGCGGGGGACTCTGGAGAGTCGCGGGTTTCCACGGGAGCGTGGCTATCCATGTAAACGCGATAGGCTTCTAAAAGCCTATGCTCCTCTAAGAAAGCGCTGAGGAGAGCGCGGGAGGGGCTGGGGGCGGCCATAGTGGCTAAATTAACTAACGGCGGCTCCCCTGCCATCGGCAGGGGGGCGGGAGGGGGATGTGAGAGCACAGAGACTTCGAAAATAACGGGACAGAGATAAGGAGAATCAGAAAACGAAACAAAAGTAAATACCTAGCGAAAAAGGCCTAGGCACTTACTTGGAATAATCCGGCAGGCTGAGCGAGCAGGCAAACACTGAAAGGAAAATAAAACGGTATTAGAAAACAGATCGGAAGGTTGCACGCCGGCAAAACACACGCGCACTGTGTGAGCGGGCGGGCAGGTCAATAGCGGAGAGCGGGCGACCGCTCTCAACGCTAAGCAAACGAACTGTTGTACTAGGACACAGTCGTCTGAAAGTTTTATTTCCTACGAGTACAAACCGAAAACCTATCGACCAATCACGAGCGGGTCGTCTCGGTGCCCCGTCTCCCCGCGCCCCCCCGCCCCACGCTTATAAATATAGCGGGAGCCGCGCGTCAAACAGTATTCCAATTCACGCAACGTTCGACCGTGCACTTCGTGGTACACGTGGTATCGTACTTACTACTGAAGCTGAAATGGCTCGCACAAAGCAGACCGCTCGCAAATCCACCGGTGGCAAGGCGCCGCGGAAGCAGCTGGCCACTAAGGCGGCACGCAAGAGCGCGCCGGCCACCGGCGGCGTCAAGAAGCCCCATCGCTACCGCCCCGGCACCGTCGCCCTCCGTGAGATCCGTCGCTACCAGAAGAGCACCGAGCTGCTGATCCGCAAGCTCCCCTTCCAGCGTCTCGTCCGTGAGATCGCCCAGGACTTCAAGACCGACCTTCGCTTCCAGAGCTCCGCCGTGATGGCCCTCCAGGAGGCCAGCGAGGCTTACCTCGTCGGTCTCTTCGAAGACACCAACCTGTGCGCGATCCACGCCAAGCGCGTCACCATCATGCCGAAGGACATCCAGCTGGCGCGCAGAATCCGCGGCGAGCGTGCATAAGTACTGTACAGCTACGTCCGTCGTCGGTCTGCTCACAAAAGGCCCTTTTCAGGGCCGCAAACTATTCGCACAGTCGCGTTTCTGTAAATCGACCGAACGAAACTTCGCATTATTACATTACATACTGCATTTATGTACTAGGTATATATATACTTTAACGGCTATCATTGCTGAAGGAACATGCCTGCAGATAATAAACAATGAATGTCACAGTCTCTCTCTCTCTCTTTCTTGTTCTTATTGTAGTAGAATATAACATACATACATTTAGATTCGTTTGAATGTCTCTCTGCACCTACCTAACCGGCCGGTGCGGTCCGCCGCCGCATTGCATAGAGTGCTCGCTGCACGTATAAACACAAATAGATGGATATAAAATATGTAGTAGGCATGCATGTAGGTACCTACCTATGTTATGCTATTGAATGCGTTTTGTCGTTGTCAGTATTATTATTGTAAAATCTAGCTTCAGTACATACATAAATAATATATGTAGGTATATAGTACATACATACATACATAATAAAATTATTATAATGACATGACCGTCTCGCAGATTATTTTGTTTGACTATAACGCTATCTCTCTCGCACTACCGTTAAAGCGATCGGCGCGCGCTCCCCCCCGTTTGCCTCACCCCCGCGGTGGCCAGTCTCATCTATATATAGTCGCGTCGAGATCGCTTTTTCAACCAGATCGTCGTCGTACGTACGCGAGCGCGTTCGTGTTCGTGTTCTGTTCTGTTCTCTTCGCACGTATTCGCAAATCTAAGAAGCACCACCATGACCGGCCGCGGCAAGGGAGGAAAAGGTCTGGGGAAAGGAGGGGCCAAGCGTCACAGGAAAGTGCTTCGTGACAACATCCAGGGCATCACCAAGCCCGCCATCCGTCGTCTCGCTCGCCGTGGCGGCGTGAAGCGTATCTCCGGTCTTATCTACGAGGAGACTCGCGGTGTGCTGAAGGTGTTCCTCGAGAACGTGATCCGCGACGCCGTCACCTACACCGAGCACGCCAAGAGGAAGACTGTCACCGCCATGGACGTCGTGTACGCCCTGAAGCGACAGGGCCGCACCCTCTACGGTTTCGGCGGTTAAGCGGTTTATCGCTGTGTGTGTGTAGTGTAATGACGTCACCGTGCACTCTCTCATCTAAAAAAGGCCCTTTTCAGGGCCGCAAACTGTTCAATGTTCTCTAATAATGACTGCTCGATATGATTCTGTTGAGGTGTGGAGTATCGATCGATCGATCGATCGATCAATCGATCAATCAATCAATCAATCAAACAATCAATCAATCAAACAAACAAACAAACAAAGAAAAACGGGAAAATCGATGAACCGCGGGGCACAGCTAGTACCTAATAATCATATTGTATATTCTTATCATAGTCAGTCTCTCAACGCAAGTGAGAAATCTGTTGTTGGATCACTAGTGCGTTGTGGTAGTTAGTTATGTATATGTATTGTAATCGGCAACGGTGAGCTGAATTTATTACACGTTGGTATGTACTCGGTAGGTACAGACGGTCGCTCATTTTACACAATATTCTGTGACAGTGTCGACGAAATTTTTCCGTTTAATAGCAGCACCCAGATGTTGACCCCCCCCCCCCCCCCCCCCCGACCCATCGACCCATCTTTCACGATGACCGGCATGCCCGTTGACTGGTTAATAAATGTTTAATCAAAACCAAAGCGTTTGCGTACTTAGATACCTACTATGTACTTAGGCACCTACATAGGTACTTACCTACCTACCTACCTACCTACCTACCTAAATACTCACTCACTCACTCACTCACTCACTCACTCACTCACTCACTCACTCAACGCGCACGACCCACCTAACTGTCGTGTCGGTACTTACCTGCGCGAGGGCTTTGTTTTTTTTTTTTTTTATAGGTATTTTTTTTTTTTTGCTAATTACATTACGATTAACTTACTCACAATAAATCTATAGATTTAAATAAAAGGAAAAACGAAAATAATTCAATATATATACTAGGCATCCCTGCGTCGAACGAAGGTTCGTGTCGCGTGTTTGTTTGTTTGGTTGGTTGGTCCTCTCCGGTGACTGACCTAATTGTTCGCAAACCGCATCCAGGCGTGCCGAGGCACACCGCCCGTCTCCTCGTGACGGGAGACCCGCTCCGGATGATCAGCACGATCAGGCAGTCTACATCACCAATAGAGACCTCCGTCGTCGGTACGTTGAATCGGCTCGCCGTTTCCTAGGAGTGTCGATGTTTGAGTGACGAAAAGTGACACTTGTATCTGTCCGAGGTGGATGCGGGTCACTTCTCCGTGAGAGGAGATCCACGCAGTCGACGTGACGAATCGACACCTCATTCGGGAGCCGTTCTGGGTGGAAAAAATGCATTTAATCCGAGGGCGAGGTTGGCGCGTGCGCTAGTCGCGGATTTAATGTGTCATAGCGTCTCTCGCGAATCACTTGGCGCCTCGGCGAGTGAACAGAGCCGAAGTGCGGTCTCTGGAGGGCACACTGCGAGCTTTCGGCGACTGTGAAAGTTCATTATTTATTATATAAAATGTTGTTAAATCGACGAGTGCTAGTGAAAACTTCTAGACGATCGCACGGGAAAATGTCTCGCGATACGACGGCTCTCCGTGGCGTAAAGCTCCGGCAAGGGGGGTCACGTGCTACACTAGCGCCGCTCTACGACGGTCAGTCCCCTTCTGAACGTCGACGCGACCGCACGTCCGTTTAGAGAACTACCCGCGCTCCGTCGTTGTGTAGTTCGTGGATAGGTTCGCAGTTAGCCCCTAGTTGCGCGAGTAAGTTATCCGTCGAGCTCGCTGCCGGACTTCAGTCTGGTATGCGCTCCGGGTAACCGAAGACCCACTAGTGGCTCCCCTGCACACTCCCTCTCGTGTGTAGTCTCCCTGACCGCCGCCGCGCCGCGCCGCCGTGAACGTCGTTGAGCACCGCGCTCCGACGGGACCGCCGCCGGTCACGCGTGTGTGTTAGGTCGAGACACCCGTCTCCCGGATTTCGGTGCCTGGATTGCAGTATAACTGGAGTGCAGTGTACCGGATTTGGTGAGACGGCTCACCGAGTGTGGAGTGAACAGTACTGAACAGTGACAGTGACACTTACTATTGCACTTGAAAGTGCTTTTAGTTACTAAAAGCAGTGCAAGTGCGCCTGTGAGCTGAGGCCCATAGTGAAGTGTAATGTGACAGTGACACTAATTCAGTGCTTATCAGTGCCAAAATGGAGGAGGACGAGGGTAAACCCACGATCCCCCCCGTGCCCCGACCCCGCCACAGACTACCTGTGGATGTCGTATCACGCAACCTGTTCACCAACGAGTGGACACCCCTGCTAGCGACCACACCTCTCGCCGAAGGACCTACGCCGGCCACTTCGACCTCGACAGGGGCCACTTCTGAGCAAGTGGGCCCCTCCGAAGACGAGAGGACAGCCAAGCGTCCTCGCCCCCAAAGCAGTCCCGAAGAGGAGACCGACAAGAGGGTCTGCAGAGACTTCCTGTCCATCCTGACACCGAGCCCCCCGGCTACCCCAGAGGAAACCGGCTATGGCGGAGAAGAGCGCTACGCATCGGCGCCCTCCAGCCCACCAGCACACCAGATGCAAGCCACCACCCCCGCACAGGGCAGCCCAATATCGCCGATAGAGAGCCAACCCCCATCCACGCTCGATACGACATCGTACGCCGGGCTGGCTCCCACCTTCAGCCCGGCGAGCCTGCCGTCGCTACCGCCGCCTGCATCGCCCGACCCACAGTCGCCGCCGCGAAGCTACGCGGCCACCGTGAGTGCACCCGTACCCCCGCGCGGGATGACACTACCCTCGTCGTCCCCGCCGCCACCGCAGCCCACCAAGAGCGCCATCCACCGCGCCTACCCACCCATAGTGGTAGACGCGCTGCCGCAGTGGACCGGGCACTTCGCAGCCCTCAAGCGAGTGCTCGGCCACCCCCCGAACGCGCGTCCCTTCGGGAAGGGGGTGCGCTTCCTGCCGCGCACGGCCGAAGAGTTCCGGGCCGTGCAACGCTACCTCGTGGAGGCGAGTGCGAAGGACAGTGCCATCTCATGGCACTGTTACACGCCGCCCAACGAACTCCCCACGAAAGTGGCCATCCGCGGCTTGCCGGCGGACACACCTATCCCGGAAATCAAGCAGGCGCTGGAGGAGCGGCACTTCAGCGTCGTGCACATCAGAGCCATCCCGCCGCGAAGAGGCCGCCCAGGGTGCCTCTTTCACGTGCAGCTGGAGCATCTCGCCAACAACGAGAAGGCCCGGCTGTACGCTACGAAAGAGCTGCTCTGCATGCCCGGCGTTACGGTGGAGGGTTGGAGGGGGCGGGGGGGCCCCCCCCAATGCCACCGCTGCCAGGCGTTCGGGCACAGCAGTGAGGCCTGCCACCGCGCCCCCAGGTGCGTGCGCTGCGGTGGCGGGCACATGGCGTCCGACTGCCCACGCCCTCGAGAGGACCCTGCGTCGTGCGCCAACTGCGGTAAGGCGCACCCCGCGAACGACCGCCGCTGCCCCGCATTTAGACAAGAGGCCCGCAAGAGGGGTCTCAAGCTGCCGCCCCCCATCCCAGCAGGGGGCAAGAAGCCGATTGCCAATACGCAGCGCCCAGCGGGGGCCCCTACCGCCGTCCCCACGGTGGAGGAGGCCCTCGCGGGCCCCACCCCAGCCAACGGCCCCACTGAGAGGGGCACCGTAACTGCGGCCAAAAGGAAGAGGCGAAGAGGGCGCAAGAAGAGGAAGGAGGGCGCCCACCCCGCCGCTTCCTCCACACCAATGTCGACGGCCGCAATTCCCGAAGGAGAGCCGCCCAAGCCCCAGCGACGGCGCAGAGAAAGGGCCGCCCCACAGCCCTTTACCGCTGGCTCCGCAGAGACTGAGCCAGAGGCCATCGCTGCGCCCAACACCGTTGCCACCGCCCCCGCAAGCCCCGACGCAGCAACCAGCGAGCCTCAATCGGCCTCTACCACAGCCAGGGTGGAGAGGCTCTACAGAGCGATTGAGGCCATGGAGGAGAGCCGCCGCAGACTCTACGAGGACTTCCTCGTAGAGTTTGCCACCGCCATGCAGACTGGAAACCTGGCCCCAGTCTGCCTAGCGCTTGCAGCCATCTGCAAGGCCGGAGCTCCTCGAGCGGCCGAACTCAGCCAGCTCGGAGCTCCCACCACTGCCACCGATTAAAACGCCAAGATGGCACACGTCCCGGGGGTCGAGAACTCCCGGAGAAGCCGCCCGGGACAAGAGGCACAGCCTCACAACCCGAACCTGCAGCTGCTCGCTTCGCTCGCAGCTGCAGAAGACCTCATCGTCGTCGCCGCTCTACGGTGACTCTGAGAACTAATATTCTCGCTCTCGCTACGTACTACCTTTGTTGTTACTACTACTACTACTACTAAACTAACTACTCTACGATGGCAGACGCAGCAGTCGCTTCCGAGGCCCCCGCGCCCGCAACCCCCGCGAAGAAGGCGGCGAAGGCCGCGGCCGGCGCGAAGAAGCCCAAGCCGAAGCCCACGCACCCGAAGACCTCCGAGATGGTGAACAGCGCCATCAAGGAGCTGAAGGAGCGCAGCGGATCGTCCCTGCAGGCGATCAAGAAATACATCGCCGCCCAGTACAAGGTCGACGCCGAGAAGATGGCACCGTTCATCAGGAAATACCTGAAGTCCGCCGTCGAGTCCGGCGCTTTGATCCAGACGAAGGGCAAGGGCGCCTCCGGGTCGTTCAAGCTCGAGTCGAAGTCCTCCTCCTCCTCCTCCTCCGGTGCGAAGAAGCCCGCCGCGACCGCCGCGGCGGCCAGGAAGCCCGCCGCCTCCGCGGCGGCCGCCAAGAAGGCGAAGAAGCCGGCCGCGAGCGCCGCCGCCAAGAAGAAGGCCGCCGCCGCCGCAGCCGCCGCGTCGCCGGCGAAGGCCAAGTCCGCCGTCGCCGCCGCCAAGGACAAGAAGGCCGCCGCGGCGAAGAAGAAGCCCGCCGCCGCGAAGAGGGCCGCCCCCGCCAAGGGCAAGAGCGCCGCGAAGAAGACCGCCAAGCCCCCGACCAAGAAGCCGAAGGCCCCCAAACCCAAGAAGGCCGCCGCCCCCAAGGCGAAACCCGCCGCGAAGAAAGCCGCCGCCAAGAAGTAATGCGCGCCTCCACCAGCTCCTCAAGCTCGAAGCGCGCAACGCTCCGCCTCCATGCCTCCGGTCCGGTGGTTGGTTGGTCGGTCGGTCCGAATCCGAATCCGAAGCCGGCCGGTCGGTGTACCTACGCACACCAAACAGCCCTTTTCAGGGCTATCAATATATTCGATGATACAAAGTTTCTATTGAGGTCCGACGCTCTGTACCTACCTACCTACCTACCTACCTATTATGATGTGACGCGCACACTTGCACTGCTGAACAAATTATTTAGGTACATAATATGTACTGAATTAGCACGATATTGCACGACTCGCAACACAATTTTATTTAATAAGCGAGCACCGCACTATGCCATCACAGCTTCATAATACATACATCCTAATAAGAGCGAGTAGGTATCAACCTACATAATTATTATTATGTTGCGGCGCAAATATACACCACACCATCCCGTTAGGAAGCGGGTTCGGGTTCGAATCCCGCTGGGCGTCATTGAACGACCGCTGCTGCTCCGTTGCTTGCTCGCGCCGACGGACTGCGACGAACGACCACTAGCAGAGCTCTGCCGTTCTGGTAGGTAACTTGTTGCATAATTATTGTAGACACACCTACGACGTACATATGCAGTCCGTTGCTTTCTTCCTTCTCCAATTCTCGAACGAAACAAGCGCTGCGATGCGATGCGATGCGATGCGATGCGATGCGAACGTAGCTAGGTTAATACCGCGCGCGCTCGCCCGACGCCCGACGCCCGACGCCCGACGCCCGAATGCCTTTTCCTTTTTTTTTTATAATAATAATAATAATAATAATAATAATCGTAATAACAATCTCGGTGTTCCATCTTATTTCGGCTCGCTGCTATGTTGCCCCTTAAAAACAAAACACGGCCGCCGCGCCGAGCCGCCCCGCCCCGCCCCCCGGTCGCGTCTCGCCCCTCGCGCGGCTATCCGCGACCGGGCCTCACCATATATATATCGAAGCGCAACAAATTTTTTTCAGTCAGTACAGTACATTTCGCTCTCGCTCGTCGCTGCGCGCGCACCGCTTTGCACTTTTACGTTCGTCTACTTCAATCAAATCAAATCAAATCAAACATGTCTGGCCGCGGAAAGGGAGGCAAAGTTAAGGGAAAGGCGAAGTCCCGCTCCAACCGTGCCGGGCTTCAGTTCCCGGTGGGCCGTATCCACAGGCTGCTCCGCAAGGGCAACTACGCCGAGCGCGTCGGTGCCGGCGCCCCGGTCTACTTGGCCGCCGTGATGGAGTACCTCGCGGCTGAAGTGCTCGAGTTGGCCGGCAACGCCGCCCGCGACAACAAGAAGACCAGGATCATCCCCAGGCATCTTCAGCTGGCCATCCGCAACGACGAGGAGCTGAACAAGCTCCTCTCCGGCGTGACTATCGCCCAGGGCGGTGTGCTGCCGAACATCCAGGCCGTGCTCCTGCCCAAGAAGACCGAGAAGAAAGCCTAAGCCTCGCTCTCTGTCTCTGTCCCGTCCCGCTCGCACCCGTGCGTGTCGCGTCACACAAAAGGCCCTTTTCAGGGCCGCAAATTCATTCGATACAATTCGGTTTCTTAAGAGATGGTCGTGACGTATAAATAAGTAGCTATATTTAATTATAACATAGCTGCATACCCATTGCAGAGCGAGCTAGGTGAATATAATAATATTATGTACATACCTAACCTGAGTAGGTAGGCAGGCAGGCACTAGGCGAAGCATTCTTTCTAACATTGCTACGCTTGCTATTTTGCAGAAGCTACACCGGAGATGGATGGGTGATATTTAAAATAGATAATGCGATAAAGTACATAGGTTGAGACAGTAGTAACTTTATCTACCTACTTCATTTTTATGCAGGTACCTACCTACCTACCTGTGTATGCACTAACTAACTAACCCACCCGTAACGCTTAGTACGTACAATTAAGTATGTATCTATACTACATAAATTCAATTAGTAGGTAGGTAGGTATACACACGCACGCACGCACGCACGCACGCACACACACACACACACACACGTATGTAACTAATAACTTTATGTATGTACTGTCTCTTTTGTTTGTCAAGTTATAAATTTGCCGTCGGTCGAGGCGAAGCGACGCGCGCATACGAAACGGAACGGTCGCCTCTGATTGGTCGAAGCGAGCCCCCTCGCACCGTCGCGCTCCGGACGCGACGGCGCGACGCAATAAAAGCGAAAAATCCGTCGGGCATCGTCACCATTCGACTCACCGAGCTCGCATAGTAAACAGACGCGCGCGCACGCACGCATCATGCCGCCCAAGACTAGTGGAAAGGCCGCGAAGAAATCTGGCAAAGCCCAGAAGAACATCTCAAAGTCCGACAAGAAAAAGAAGAAGCACAAGAGGAAGGAGAGCTACGCCATCTACATCTACAAGGTGCTGAAGCAGGTCCACCCGGACACCGGCATCTCCTCGAAGGCCATGTCCATCATGAACTCGTTCGTGAACGACATCTTCGAGCGCATCGCCGCCGAGGCTTCCCGCCTCGCCCACTACAACAAGCGGTCCACGATCACCTCCAGGGAGGTGCAGACCTCCGTGCGTCTCCTGCTGCCCGGCGAGCTGGCGAAGCACGCCGTCAGCGAGGGCACGAAGGCCGTCACCAAGTACACAAGCTCCAAGTGAAGTGAGCGGACTACTCTGAGGAAGGACGGACGGACGGACGGACGGACGCTCGCACAGCGACACTTTTACAAACGGCCCTTTTCAGGGCCACAAAACTGTTCTGACCCGAAAGTTTCTATATTTTAAAGACTGAGCTCGATTACATTTACCTACCTACCTATCATAAATACACACTTTGTTACCTAGTAGTTGCGAGTTAGGCTTTACGTTCGACGCGGTGTTTCTCCCGCTTCACGAATAATAATAATAATAATAATAATACCTATGCCGTTGCGTAGGTATGTGCGTACGCCGCCCCATACATACATACATACATACATACATAGGTAATTACCTATTAAGATATTAGAGAGCTGTCAGTGCCTAGGTTTATGGGAAGGTCTGAATTCGCCGAACGGTACATTATTATGTGGTGTATGTACGCAGTTGCCTAGACGCTGGTTAACATATTATTTTTCGATAAAAAATAAATAAAATGTAAGTCTTGTAATAGGTACATGCATATGTACTTAATAGAACATTTTATTTATTATCTTTCTGAATGATAACGGCCGACGAGAGACAATGACATAATGCTTATGGTACCTAATGTAAAATAATAATAATAATAATAATAATAATAACACTTACTAGGACACAGTCGTCTGAAAGTTTTATTTCCTACGAGTACAAACCGAAAACCTATCGACCAATCACGAGCGGGTCGTCTCGGTGCCCCGTCTCCCCGCGCCCCCCCGCCCCACGCTTATAAATATAGCGGGAGCCGCGCGTCAAACAGTATTCCAATTCACGCAACGTTCGACCGTGCACTTCGTGGTACACGTGGTATCGTACTTACTACTGAAGCTGAAATGGCTCGCACAAAGCAGACCGCTCGCAAATCCACCGGTGGCAAGGCGCCGCGGAAGCAGCTGGCCACTAAGGCGGCACGCAAGAGCGCGCCGGCCACCGGCGGCGTCAAGAAGCGATGCGAACGTAGCTAGGTTAATACCGCGCGCGCTCGCCTCCGACTCCGACTCCGACTCCGAAATTTAATAAAGGGTATTTTTGGTGCCGTTCTTTTATACACAGAGCCTTCACCCCTCCACCGCCCACGCCGCAAATTTAATCCGGCTCGCTGATTGGCCGCGTCAGATTTTTTTAAGCCAATCGTATACGACTGCGGTTATTGAACTGCACCTGCACGTTTTTTCACATTTATTGTTATTTTTTTCAATTTCGGTTTGGCGTCCAATAGCAATGAATATTACCAATCAAATTTAATAATTCTGGATTTTTTGTTGACAATCAAGGACACTACATATTCAGTGTAAAAATAGTCGTGTTTTGAATACGATATGAGGTTGTCTTCTTGTATCGTAGGATAGGCGGCTTCTGGTCCTGGGCGGTGGAGGCTCCAGTGCTCCAGGTCGAATCGGGGGTCTTCAAAGTCAATGATGGAAGGACTTTGAAGACCGATTCGTGCTTGAGCACTGCCGGGTGAAACCCCATTGGAAGCCCGGCAGGCAATGCTCAGCCAACGACTCTTCTGTGTCACGTCCAGGTTGTCATTACGCTGCCGGCGAGGGTGAACCCGACTGGCGGGCCCAGGAAGCGGGCCTCATATGTACCGAGGATGTGGTTGAAGGTTCTCTCCACCTGGGCGAATGCAGCCCGGTATTCCATGTCTCGCGTGGATGGGGTCGCACGTAGCGTACTCCAGTGTTTAGATCGAGGTCGGCTTGTTTTTAAATCATCATCACGCGTTGTTCTCATACTTCCCCTAGGGGAAGTGGAGGTATCGGGGTCATGGCGTGGCCCTCTTCTCGATGGATCTACGGCTGTCCGCAGCTACGGACAGGTCAATGGGTCGGTCTTCGCTGGGAGTCATAGATGGGTCTTCGCTGGGGTTCATAGGTGGTGTGCGGGACAGGATAAAATTTGCTGTAAAATAAACTTAAACTAATTAAAACTAGAATTTACTCACCTAAATTACTTACCTTGATTGTAATATGATTATATTATTATATACATAGAAATATCATTCTGTTAACATAAGAACATGTCAAAGTTTGCATTTAAGTTTTTCCCTTATAGCGCTCGGGCTAGCCACGCCCCTTTCTGAATGGTGCGTCGCGCTATCTTCTAATTGCGATGTAAGCCTTTTGTCTTTGAGTTTTTCTGTATAAGTTCTGCTCGGGCTAGCCACGCCCCTTTCTGAATAGCGCGTCGCGCGACCTTCTAGTTGCGATGTAAGCTTCAAATGTGTTTTTTATTTCGAATCATCTCCGAACCCTCCTGCACCACATGGCCTTCGAGCTCAACCGGGATCGCCACACCGTCAGTGTCTTTCTTGACATAGAAAAGGCATTCGACCGAGTGTGGCATCCCGGTCTCCTCTACAAGCTCCAGAGTACCACCGCGCCGCAGGCTCTCGTGAAGACAGTGGCGTCGTTCCTCGCGGACCGGCGGTTCCACGTGGCCGTCGAGGACGCACTCTCCCCGGACCATCCCATCTGCGACGGAGTCCCTCAGGGCAGCTGCCTGTCGCCGTGTCTCTACGCGCTCTACACGGACGACATCCCGACGCTCGCCGGCACACTTGCCGACGGGGAGGCGGACGTTGAGTTGGCACTCTTCGCCGACGACAGCGCCTTCTTCGCCTCTTCGCGCAAAGTGTCTGCCGCCGTCGGGAAGATGCAGCGCCTGCTGGACAGGCTCCCGGAGTGGCTGGACAAGTGGCGAATGGCCGTCAACGTGGGGAAGACGGCCGCCATGCTGACCAGCCGCCACCGAGCCTCGTCCGCGCGCCTGCAGCTTCGCGGCCAGGACGTCGCGTGGAGCTCCTCAGTGAAGTACCTGGGGTGCACCATCGACCGCAGCCTACGCATGGGAGCGCAGGTCGACCACGTCGTCCGCCAAGCCCGGACGGCGAGGGCACTCCTGCGCCCCGTGCTCTCATCAAGACTGCCCCCCAGGACCCAGCTGGGGATATACAGGACGTACGTGCGCTCGCGACTCACCTACGCGGCGCCCGCATGGTACGTCCTGTGCTCCGCGACCAACCGCAAGAAGCTGCAGGCCCAGCAGAGCATCGCCCTGAGGGCCATCGTGGGGGCCGGGCGATACGTAAGGAACGACGTGATCGCCCGGGACTTACTGGTGGAGAGTGTGGAGGAGTTCGTGGTCCGTTTGTCGCGCCGCATGTTTGCCTGCGCTGACAGCGGGCCGCACCCGCACCTCCACCAGATCGCCCCCAACTTCGACCGGCCAGAAGACGGAAGACCTTACCCACGGGAGCTCCTCGAGCGGCAGAACTCCGCCAGCTCGGAGCTCCCCCCTACCCGGATTTGACACACGCTAAGATAGCACAAGTCCCGGGGGTTGAAACCCCCGGAGAAGCCGCCCGGGACAGGAGGCCCAGCCTCAAAACCCGTACCTGCAGCTTCGCTCGCAGCTGCAGATGACCTCATCGTCGTCGTCTCCGAACCCGTCTACAAAATACTTCATCGTGGTTGTGTAGCATTATCGAAGGGGCACCCACAGGTGGTCTTCTGTCTGTAATCAGAGTTGGCCGTGGACTCGACCATGTTTTGAAATCAAGAAAATTTAGTTGTCCTACGAATCAACTTCACAGTTAGTAACTATTAGCGAACGCCCACTCACGCACTCACGAAATTGCCGTGGCCATTTATTTTGTGATCTAATCAAACTGAGTTGTAATTTTTTCCTATTAATCTCATGTGTCTTACAAGACCCAGGGAGGTCCTATTTAATTTAGATACCTAAGAAAGTTCATATTTTTTACTCTTTCCATTGTTTGTTTGTTTAAATACCAAAACTGAATATTATTACTGTTTAGCAACAACTTAAATCAGCGTTTCAATTAATATCATCGATGCAATCATTTAAAAGTTATGGCCAAATATCTTGGATCCCAACCAGAATTTATTGCGACGACGACGATGAGGTCTTGCTGCGAACGGAACTTGCACTAGTGCAGCTAACTGCGAACCTTTGCCTCGAACTACTCACACACTGAGCGGAGCGCCCTCCTCGGCCTCGAGGGAGGTCGCTCATGATGTAGGTTTAGGGGTCCTTAGGACCAAACCAGCCCCAAGGCTCTAGTCTAGTCTAGTCCCAGAGCTCTAGGATCAAGGATTCCAGAGATAGAAATATCCTGCGATGTGTCCTAGATGATTAAGTTAATGACATTGCACCCTCATTAGCTCATTACCGAAGCATGTATTCGATTTCGGGATGAATGCCATTAGTTACATCGCATTCCAACCATAGAAATTCTTGTTTTCATAAAGTCCATTATAGATAGATAGATAGATAGATAGATAATCATTTATTAAATTCCCACAACACACAAAGATATACTTACAATTGACAGGCATAGCATGCTAACAATAATATTCAAAATAAATCATAATAATAAGATTTTCCTAAAATAACGATTAGCTTTGTATCATGTGTTATGGCAATATAAAAGGTACCCGAACTCAGCATATGCTGTTATTGCAAAGCAATGGCCTGCAGCGCTGGTTTTCAGTCGGGACCTCTAAGAGACGCAGCGAGGGCCAACGGCATCGTTGAGCTCTCTTTCCCTACTAGAGCTTAAAAAACAAAATTATATAAAACAAAATTAAATTACTACATATTGAAATTAAATTAAAATACACTGGTCCATTGAAATTTTACACTCTAGATAAAATGGCAAAATTGGACAATTATTTAATTAATATTCTATTGTAAAACGACATAAATTATTAAGATAAATTAAAATTCAAATAAAATAAATTAATCGAGTAGGTACATACATGAATTTCATATTTCGCAGCTACTTATTGTTTATATTAAAACAGATCCTGATTAATCACATACATTGTAAAATATATTAAATTGTATTCAATTCATTCAATTACAATTTTACGTTTGGGACCTAATAAACTCGGCAAAACGTGGGTCCAGTTCTAGAGACTGGTGCCTCTGCCTACCCCTTCGGGGATAACGGGCGTGAGTTTATTATTTTTTATTTTATTTTACAATTTTATTTCATTAACATTATTAATATTAATTACAAAATAGGCACAATTAACGTAATAAAGAAAACACAATAAAACCATGATCAGTACAGGCCAATAGCAGCTTCCTAGTGATCAGGCCGGCGAGGACTTTTGTTCTTCAAGAACGTATTTCTTTATGTACAACTTAAAAGTACTATGCGATTTAAGACTTCTCAACGGGGGAGGGATATTGTTCCAACATTTCGACGCCGCATATTTAAAACTACCTCTAAAAGCGGCAGTTTTATGCTCAGGGCATACTAGGCAATCCCTCCTGTGGCTACGTTGGTTTCGCTCTGAGCTTAGCCAGGAAAGTTTATCAAAAAGGTATTTAGGTTGTTTTGTTTTGACAATGCCAAATAATAAAGAGGCCAAATGGTACTTCATCCTCGATTTCATATTTAAAATATTACCTCTGTTTAAGTAAGGGGTCACATGGCTACGAGGGGGAATACGAAAACAGAAACGTGCGCACGTTTCTGCATGCATTTTGTACTCGTTGAATTAAGCGCATGGTTTTTATGTAGAGGCAAGGACCATATACATCTACGCAGTAACTGAGTTTAGAAAGTACTAATGCCTCGCAGAGCCGTATGCGTAGTTCCTCATTTATATAATTACGTATACGGTAGAGAACGCTAAGACGGTAAAAACAAATCCTCGTAATATCAGCAACATGACTCTCAAATCGTAGCTCCTCATCGATAAGAACACCCAGATTTCTAGCAAGAGTAACTCTTTCTACAGGTTTATTCATAATTTTGACCGAAGGATTTGATTTGGCAATGGCTTTAATTTGATGTTTGCTTCCAAGGATCATGTATTTCGATTTAGATGGGTTAAGAACTAGACCATTTTTGGCAGACCAGGCGGTAATGCGATTAAGGTCTTCGTTGAGTTCCTTGACAGCCTTTTCTGTGTTTGCTGGTAAGCACGATATGTATATTTGCAAATCATCAGCGTATAAATGGTACTCACAATTGATTATATTAAGAGTTATATCGCTTGTATATAAAATGAAAAGGAGCGGCCCTAAAATTGATACCTGAGGGACCCCTCGCTCAGTAGGGGTGAGTTGTGATCTCAGAGAGTTACCGTCCCGCCCGTGCAAAACAACTTGTTGTTGCCTATAACAAAGATAACTTTCAAACCATCTAACCGAAGAAATATCAAAGCTATAATAAGAGAGCTTTGAGAGCAAAAGGTCAGTGTTGATGCAATCAAACGCTCTTGAAAAGTCGAGTAAGGCCAAGATGGTTCCTTGACCAGAGTCACGAGCGGTAAGAATGTTATCTACCACATCTAAAAGGGCAGTATTAGTACTACGACCCTTTCTGAAACCCGATTGAGCCTCAGGAAGAATACCGTTGCTTTCGAGATACGAGGCCATTTGTATGTAGACTACCTTTTCTAGAATTTTGGAGAGGTACGGCAAGATACTGATTGGACGAAGGTCCTTCATTGTGCTGGGATTAGTAGTTTTAGGTATTGGCTTAACTAGGGCGGTTTTCCATACATCTGGGAAAGTACTAGTCGTAATTGACTTAGGGCCGGTTTTTCAATAGTCAGATAAAACTTAACTGGAGAATAAAACTGATGTTGTCACTGTCTTGTCGTATGATTTAGACAGTGACGGCATTCAATTTATTCTCCAGTTAAGTTTTATCTGACTATTGAAAAATTGTCCCTTATTAATAATGCACGTAATAATACTCAAAGTCTCAGGAAGGGTCATAAGCAGCATATCCAGAGAAATTCGGTCAGATCCTTGAGCGTTAGACCTAATATGTAAGATTATTATCGATCTGGTTTTAAAAAATGCATTAATATATCTTCTTGTTTAACATCCTTGCTAAATTAGCTTTGAACAAGATTAATAATGGGGAAAAAGTACTATAAAACGTCTACGTTTTACTGTAAACGGTACGAAATGTCAAATCTCAGCCTTAGGCTGACCTTCAGAGACGAAAACTAAGCAAAGACTGGTCTCAGAAATGTCAAAATCACGTACTTAAAAACATTTCGTATTCGAATCTTAGCAAGTTTAGTACGAAATGGTGCTTAGCTAAGTGTAAGTAGTCAATATCGGTGACTTTACGTGAACTTAGAACTGTCACTTCTAAGCCTTTTGTTAACAGACTACTCCAAACGTCATTTCACTGATGTTCTACGAGCGTTATCTGTGGGATTTTTTATTCACTATGACATATCGTCAGTTAAGTTCTAACAGTGCGAAAGTCATTTTTGGCCGTTTTGACCTTTTGATGCCATTTGACGAAGAAAAGTGGCGCGCTTCTTTCGACCGACCAATTTTTTATCTTCAATAAGTTGATTTTAAATACTTTTCCCAAATGATGTACACCTTTAATGTAGCTAATTGAAATTTTGAAATTTTACACAGTTTTTTCGCTCTCCTGTAAAGTTGACATTTTTTACTTACGCGCTGTTAGAACTTAACTGACGATATATAAAATTGTATGATGTTGTCCAGCTCTCGTGTAGCAATGTCAAATTAAAAAAACCGGTAAGAACTACATCACTAAAAAATTCTAGACAATATAGATGACTTTCTTAAGTACTGTGAATACGAAAATTACGGCGCATTACTAAGTACGACTTTAGTTTACTTTGCTAAGACTGATCTAAGCGTGAACTTAGGATTCGTCACTGAATGTCAGCCTTACAAGCCTCCACCAATCCGGACTTGGCCCCCGTGGTGGAGTATGGCCTATACCTTCCTCAGAGAAGAGACCCGTGCCCCTCGGTGGTCTCGGTGGGGACTGATAGGTTGATGATGATAAAATTAACACATATAGTCTGTCTAACTTTGCCTCACGTTTTGTGCTTTGCCAGTACTTGTTTTGTATTTTCTTATGCATTCTAACCGTCTCTTGATACCTATGTAGTAAAATCGTCTTGATCAAACAATAAAAAAAATTCAATTAACTTAGCGAACTGGTGTGTATAGTTTGAGACATCCATTTTCAAGCAAACCAAGCATAGTAATGTGTTCAAGGAAATTAACAATTACAAAAGCAAGACGGCTGTTTACGACCTCAGAAGTTTCGGGGCCTCAAATATTTAGTCGGTGTCTTTTGTAATAGGTATTTCTGTTATGAAAACGTAAACAATAACACCGATAAGGAATATTTTCTGTGTCTAAAATGAACACATTTCTTCGTAATAGACAATGGCTACTGCGCTATGAAGAGGGTATCAATGTGTGGGTTTTAAGGTAAACCAACCAAATAGTTCTCTTAAATAATAAAAAGTTCCTTTTAAGTTGCCGAAATTGGCAAAAACTGCGCTGCTGTGTACGGTCTTTTATTTCTATAGAATATTTAGTTGTCGTTGTAAAAAAGACGAATTAGTTTAATAGAGGCCAACTCATTTTCCCGTTGCTTAGTTATAAAATAAGAAGTTTATCACGTGGCCAATAAATAATCTGTGGCTTGACTCATGATTTCCCATTATAAATAAATATAAACCTACATATAAAGTGTACTCTACGAGTAATTTGAAAAGCTACATTATTTTTGCAACCCCTGCTTAAACGTCCGATAGGTCATTGTCCGCTTTTCTCAGTCAATCTGGCACGCACTATAGTAGTGGCATGGATAGGAGGGGGAATGTCATTCCAGCACTTAGATGCCGCAAATCTGAAACTGCCTCGGAACGCTGCCGTTCGGTGCATAGATAAGTATATTTACTGTTCGGTGCAACGGCAGAATGGCCCTCACTTTATAGTACAATACGATCAAAATCAGTTAACACTTCGGCTTTTCTCGGATATCATCGCCTAAATCCGGAGACGGAAATGACACGAAAAACATTACCGCGATTTCTTTTCGGTAGCATTCAATTTGAAGTATCATAAACGCAATGTATAGCACCTGCAAAACGTCAACGTCAAAAGTCGCGAGAATTTGACAGATAATGTACTGGAAAGTCGCGACTTTTGACGTTGTCGCGCGCGACTCGCGTCCTCATACTACCTTTGCTGCTAAGATGACATTACTAACCGGTAGACTTAGGAAATTTATTATGCAGAAGAGACATGAATTTGACTGATCTGAGAGCTTGTCGTTTTCCTTCAAAATTTTTAACACGCTGCTTTTCGAAACTCCGGTAGCTTCAGAAATCGTGTCCAAAATTTTTTTATGATATTTGCTTTCTCTTTTTTAAATATATTAACTTCTTTTCTAAAATAGTTATATACATTATTTACAATTTCACGAGATTGAGCAACAATTTTTTTACCACGCTTTTGTTGAAGTCATGATACATAACTATTGTAAGTTAATTGTTATAAAATTTGATAGAATCGAATATTTTCACGAATGAAATTAGCGTTCATAAACATAAATGTATTAGATACGTCAAACTGTTTTTATTGACACTAAGAAGGCCGACTGTCAAAATAGTCAATTATTTTTCTAATTTCAATAAAAAGGTTGGTGTTCGTTTTGAGCTCCATAGGTTTTGTTGCTCATATCGTTCTTGTATTGTATTCAATGAGACAACGAGTTATATAATTAAAGTTCATATCTGTGAATTGATAACTCTATGTGAAAGACGACGGATTCACGATAATTACCGAGGTTAGCCGAAGTGTTAACTGATTTTAATCGTATTGTACCTAGCCCACGGATATAAATACTTCGTAAACTGGATAGCTTACACAAATTTACAATGAACACAAACTTACACTCTAAGCCATCGATATAAAGTTCATATTTGTCCGTCAAACGTTAAAGTAGCAAAACAAGCCGTGTGAGATGGTTTAAGGCTGACATTCAGAGACGAAAACTAAGCAAAGACTGGTCTCAGAAATGTCAAAATCACGTACTTAGAAACATTTCGTACTCAGAATCGAATCTTAGCAAGTTTAGTATGAAATGGTGCTTAGCTAAGTGTAAGTAGTCAATATCGGTGACTTTACGTGAACTTAAAACTGTCACTTCTAAGCCTTTTGTTCACAGACTACTCCAAACGTCATTTCACTGATGTTCTACGAGCATTATCTGTGGGATTTTTTTATTCACTCTGACATATATAAAATTGTATGATGTTGTCCTGCTCTCGTGTAGCAATGTCAAAGGTGAACGCCAATTCTGGTATAACAAAAACGTCTGCAATGAAATTTATGTCATTGGAAAGCTAATTTAATATGTAACATTATACAATGCTTCATATTGTTTAGAATATTAGGAAATTATTCTAAATAAAATGAAATTTTTGTTGTTTTTTTTCTTACACTACAAACCGGCCACCCAGAGGAAAAGCATCTCAACAAATGTCACTGTCAAATAAAATATAACCTTCAATTTCAAAGTAGTTCAAAGTTCTGTACTGACTACTGATTGATTGTAGGAAGCGTGCGTGCGTGCCATGGCAACCGCCTGAAATAATTTGCTGTTTGTACGTTTTGAGTGTGATTTGTAGTATAATGGTGTATTTTTGTTGTGTTAACGGATGTAAAACCAAATGGTATTCGGGGTGCGGCTTATCTTTTCACAGGTGAGTCAATTTAATAATTTTCGAAATAATGCTAGAGTAGGTGTCCATTATGCATGGGCGTACTCGGGATTTACTGGTGGGGCAAACAAAAGTTAAGAAACTTCGTGGGTCTTCGTCTTTATTCGTGGGTTTCTTATATATAATTTAGTTTTAAATTGTTTGTTACGTCTAAAATGTTCTTGTTATAATAATATACTTACAGGATTCCTAAAGAGGTATTAATGGCTGAGAGGTGGAAAGAAAATATACCTGATAAAGTCACCAAGACATCGGTCGTTTGCAGTCTACATTTCGAAAATTGCAGATTTTGTCAATCAGTCAAGAAAAAAATTAAAATCTACAGCAATACCGTCAATATTCCTAAAGGTAAGGAAAAATTTAGAACTGACCACTACAGAATACAACAAATTGAAATTATTGTATTTTGAGAACACTTTTTTTTACAGATTCCTCCAGCCGAGAAAGATATTCACATGCTCAGTAGCATATTATTGATAGTGTTTAATGTTGTAAAATACACCGGGAAATTGTTCGTAACCTTATCGACGCTGATGGAGGAACATTTGTTTGAAGAAGAAATAATATGATTAACATAATAACACAACACTTTTATCCCCGATTGAAAGATATTTCTCATCTAGTACAGTCTCACTCCACTGAAATATGAAATAGAAATTATTAAATGTATTGTAAATAAACATCTGAATATGAGACTAAACACGTCTGCAAAAAAGGAGACTCTTAAAATCATGGGCAATCGAATTGCATTGCGCCAAAGATTGTACAAAACAATTTTATTTAGTAACGTTTAGTGTAGTTAAATGAATAAGTACATATCCACATCGAATTGGTTTGGCCAATAGAATTTTAAAAAGTTAGTAATAAAACACAGTAATTATTACCTTTTCGTTTTATTTTCTACATTCCTACCTAAGGTATCTAAGTAAGGTGAATTTTAATTTTTTTTTATTACACACACTCTAAATAAAATTACAATGTACTTACTTACTTAACTTAATGGTACTTACAGTGGGACATAAATAGTTCGGAATTAAAGTTTTGGTGAGACTACACTAGAGGTGAGTCTGTAGTCCAGCTATTGGCACCATTTTTGTACATACACAACACGAGGCGTAGTGATGAGGGGCTCTCATTATTTTCTATTTTATGTCGTGCTGTACGTCTGTTAAAGTTCTTGTATTAATAAGTCAATCTGTCATGAAAAAATCGTCAAAATTATATTACATTAAATATTAAATATTTCCTTACTATAGATAACTTTTACTTATACCCCACGTCATTTTGGGTACCTCACTACTTTGGTCCTGGTACACATATTTATAAATCTTCACCAGCAGTGGTGCTGGTGAAGATTTATAAATATGTGAGTGGTTGACCAAAAAGGGACCTGGATGGATTGGAAACCGTTATTGTTTTTATTTGATTTTTTTAATTTGTGGTATTTTAGCTTTGTTTTGGTCTTACCAGAATATTTTTAGGTGCCGTAGTTATTTTTTTATGATTTTTTTTTTTTTTGTGAATCGAAACCTATAGAAACACGAAACTTCAAACGCGATTTTCTCGAAATCTATTATTTTCCCTTGAGGTCCCTTTTTGGTCATCCACTCACATATCATGGACACTCTATTCGAAAGAGACGCACTACTACTTTGGTGCCTCTCACTCTGCTCGTTTTTTATTTCACTGTGCACAGTCCAGTTGTAATAAAGGTTCATGACCTAGCCTGACTAGACCAAGCGAGCTTTTTAAACAAATAAAAGGGGTTTCATACCGCACAACACCGACAGCAACGTGGCAAGGTGCAGTTGCCGGCGGGCCTGCATGTTTAGAAGATTTGCGTCACATAGGTACGGAGTGACGTGGGAGCGGGGAGGGATCCGGAAACAATAACGCGCACATGCGTTGTGCACACGTTGTATTAGCCTTTTTGTACGACCAAGTATACACGGGGGCCTAGTCCGGATTGATGGAGGGTTGTGACTAGCGGCTGGTCTTACTGTCTGAAGTTTTCAAGCCGCCCTAAGGCCTCTGACTTGGCTTAACGACTGCCATCTATCGACGGCAGCCGGCACCAACCGCTTAACGTGCCTTGCGAAGAAGCACGGAGCCGCTCGGAAAAATGCCACTTGCGTTAGTCATAGACGGTTACCTATCCATGCACTGAACGCGCCCTATGTTGCTTAACGTGATCGTGATCACTCAGGCAGTCGGGCTAAGAGCGATTCCTTAAAGAGGTACATCTGGCGAATAAACTGCAAATGAGTTTGTTTGTGATTTTAACAGAATAAAATTGTTATGTCTTACAAAGGCGGCTAAATTTAAATAGTTGCGGAAAAAAGCCGCTGCAAACGCTAGTGAGGAAAACTCAACGGTGTTACCAGTACAAAAAAATATTTTTTACGTTGGTCTGAAGCGCCATCTAGTATTGAGTAGCGTAAGCAGTGAATACAATTCCGGTAGATTGTGCCACAAGGAGTGAGAGTACGACCCAAGGATGTTATAATCAAAGAGGATAGAGCACTACGAATAATCTTCCATAGAAAACTAAACTCTTTGTTTTCTCAAATAAAACGTAAGATCGTATGAGTAAGAAACTAGAGAATGGCGTCCAGAGCGAGAGCCACAAACTGAAGGAGTGTGTCTTACTCTTACACAATTTTTATGTGGAATACTATGACCATGATGTTGTAAAATGTAGGCCATGTGTTTGATTACCTAATGGTCTCTTTTCAGTTTCCCTAAAAACGAAAGCTTACGTTCAAAATGGATGGATGCTATATGAGGCTCTGGTTCGACATCACAAAATCCTGCATTTTGTGAAGCCTGCAAAAGCCGGTAGGTACTTTAGAAAATAAGATTTTAAACCTACGGTCTTACTTACCTAGGTTGAAGGAAGATGCTGTACCATTTGTAGTGGTGAGTAAAAGGCTTCGAACCTCTGTAGCATACCTAAAGTTTGTAAGTTTGTACATGAAAAGTTGCCGTTTGGTGTACAGGTACAAAACGTTATGCCAATCGATAGAGAAAATAATTATCACAAACAACAAAAACTCTGACAAAATGTCCCCAATTTATTACTAGTTGTAACACAAAATACTTTAAAATTATGATGATGGACCATTGAATGAATTAAATTGTTTTTTTTAGTTATATTTTATATTTTCAAACGGGAATAACTCAGAAACTATCACTTAATTTACTTTTTATTGACATGCTTACCAACCCCTTTAGGTATGTCGCACAGGACTTTTCTGTAACCTGTGTGTTTTGTTTGCTAAGAATTTTATTAGAAAGTAAGTAATAAATAAATATTTACAGCCTGTGGCGAAAAAAGTAATGGTACTGATTGACGGAAGAAAATGTTTAACTGGAAGAACTACCAACGAAGCAACCACGGCCCGATGCAGGTGCCAAAACTGACTGAATGAATTCCCCAAAAGAAGAAGCTTTGAATATTATGTTTGAATAGAAAAATTGTCAGGAGGTATAATAGAATATTTAATTTAATACTTAATAATTCTATTCTATTTTTTAATATTTAGCTTTAATATTTTAAATGTAAAAAAAAACATTCAAATGTTTGTCACCAATCTAGCTACATGAGTTTTATTCGCATTGGCAAGTTAGATTTTTTTATCTGAAATTACAATTTGTGCACTAAAATTTGTCTGCAACAACGTTTTGAATTATTAATTTAACCATAATTATATAAAGTTCTAAATTGGTTCACTGAAAATAATTTGTAAACTTATGTAGATCAAAATATGATTAAGTTAATTTCACAGAATGAGTGCGATTTCCGCGATAAAAAGTAGCCTACTGTAACTGATGATAAGAAATGTAAGAAAAGTTCACTATTAATAACTGTGAATAAAAGTAAAGATCACTATTTTGCATGTATAGAGGCAAGATAGTGAACTTTACTTATTCTCAAATTAAAAGCCCAGACTCGAATCAAGCCATGAATATTGTATGCTAAGTAATTTTTGTAGCAATACTACTCATAAGGTTTTAAAAAAGTTTTTTAACATAGTCGAAGTTGAGTTTTATCTTTACTCTTCTCTCTACTCTTCTTTTCCACTACAAACCTTATTTGAGGGCAGTATGTAAGGTACTGTACATACATTTACACTTAATAAGCAAGCTGTAAATTCTATACATGTAAATGAGTTAATTCTTTGTGTTTATTTTTAGATTAAAGCAAATTTTGTGACTTGATTTTGGCTTTCATTTTATAATGTTAAAACTTCGTTAAATGAAAATATAAGTATAATTAAAGTTCTTCAGTCAATGAATATACCTACCACTAGGTACTGTGTCGCCCATTATGGAAGTAAATGCCCAAGTTACTCCTAAAGAGAGAACTTCGCTCGTTCTTTCCGGCTGGCTTCCCTTATGTTCCGTCCGGTTTTCATTGACACCAAGGTCACCCTACTTAGAAAGAGATGGCATTCACTAGTTCGAGCCGCCTTGTCAGGACATTTTTATGTCAGAGTACTCGATCCTCTTTGATTATTACATCCATGGTACGACCACTAAAGGCTAGACCGCACTAGGCGGGACGGCACTGCAGCGAAACTGCACGTCAAAATATTCTTTCTATGAAATTATATGAGGCAACACGCACTGAACTGCAACGGAACTGAACTGCAGCGGAACTGCGCGACAAAATAGATCAACTGACCAAATGTGTCGCGACGTGCAGTTCCGCTGCCGTTGAGTGCGGTTTGAAGAACAGCATTTTTCACAGTCAGTCACGCGAGATACCTACTTAATGTCGATAAAAATGTCGATAGGCGAAGAAAAATTAATTGTACTAGTTAGCCAGTATCAGGAGCTATATGACGACCAGCACGAAAAATATATCAATAGAAACCTAAAAAACAAACTTTGCAGTAAAATAGCTCTAGAAATAACATAACATTTACATACAGGCACTTTTTTTTCTCCCCAGCCGGGGATCGAACCCGGGACCTCTCGCATGGTAAGCAGATGCGCTAACCACTACGCCACATAGGTCGTCGGGAGGAATGGGAGTAAATAATAAGTTTATTTTTTAGAGAAGTAATTAAAATGGTGAGCAATTATAAAATTTGGTCAGTCACAGCATAGTCACACAAAAACAGCATTTAAATAATTTGGTCAGCATACAAAGATTTTATTCGCAATAAAAAAAATCAGGCAGCAATCCTTGTTCGGCAACTAATTTTGATAATGGTAAAAAAATAAATCATAAATAGGCAGCTTACAATAATAAGAGTCAGTATAATAAACATTCAGTCCGCAAAATGACTACTTGATCAGCAAGATTTCATAATTGATCAGCAGATAAAACATGTCTATAAGCAGTGTATTTGATTGGTAGGTATGCATATTTAAAACATGGTGAGCAAAATAACTAATTAGATTGCGATTTTGTTGAAAAATCGGCAATGTTCGTTATTTATGCATGCGGTATCTATCTGTAATTGGAGGCACATCAAGCAAGGATGAAATTAATAAAAATAAACCTATTATCTATATAAATAAAATTCAAAGTCCTGACTGACTGACTGATTCACTCATCAACGACCTGCCCAAGCCGTTGGACCTAGGAAGCTGAAATTTTGCACAGAGGGTCTATATATAATGTAGGCAAGGAATAAGACCGGATTTTTTTAAATTCAACCCCAAAGGGGGCGAAAAGGGTTGCCAAAATTTGTATGGGAGGTATAAAGAATGTTGTAAAATTTTCTTAAAACTTAAAATAAATTCTCTTCAACACAATTAATTGAACACGTTTTTCGCAGTTATTGTAAATTTAATACTTAAAGGAGTCAACGGGGTCGCAAAATTTTGAACTAAAGTCCACGCGGATGGAGTCGCGGGCAAAAGCTAGTTTTTTGTAAGAATAAAAAAAATATTAATTTACACTTCTATAAATAATAAAACATACCCAAACAAACACATCCACTCAGGGAGTAAATAAATTAAATAATCTTTGTATGAAATGCATCCATTTTGCGCATGACAAGTAAAGTATTTTTGCTACCTTTTATATGCAGCACAAAATGAATTTTTTTGCTTACACTCTGAGTGCTCACCAAAATTTAGTCCGAAGTAAAGTCCCGTGAGCCCAGCTAAGGGAACATCTTCCAACATTGCACTCACTTGTTCTCTAAGTTGTTTCCTCTTCCCTGTGCATGACGTGGTGCATGGAAACTCCCCCACAGTCGCAAATTAAAAACAATAACGATAGTTCTTAAGTTGTAACAACTTACGGCCGGCCGATTAGGAAATCGCTCAGCCCACAGTATCACACTATCTTGTATGTTTTGACCACTTGAAAATTGATCCAAAATTGGTTAACTCAGCTCCCGCCATCACGGGCTCAACACAGGCAAGTAACGTAAGTCACAGGTCAGGTAGGTATTTTACGGACACGAGTGACACGCGAGCGCTCTCTGTGCCAGTGACTCTCAGACTGACTGGCGCCGCTGCCACCGCTCTTTAGTGCGGCCCGCCACCGGTGCCGAGCGCGCGGGCGCACACTCCCGCCGCGCCCGCCCCGCAAAACCGCCGCCGGACCGGTCAAGTGCAAGCGATAGGCGCCATATAACTTAACTAGCTTTCGCCCGCGACTCCGTCCGCGTGGACTTTAGTTCAAAATTTTGCAACCCCGTTCACTCCCGTAACTTCCGTTAAGGGTTAAATTTAGAAAAACAGTGAAACACGTGTTCAATCAATCAATCAATTGTATTTTAAGTTTTAAGAAAATCAGACAACATTTTTTATGCCTCCCATACAAATTTTGGCAACCCTTTTCGCCCCCTTAGGGGTTGAATTTCAAAAAATCCGTTCTTATTCCTTGCTTACATTATATACAGATCCTCTGTGCAAAATTTCAGCTTCCTAGGTCAAACGGCTTGGGCTGGGCGTTGATGAGTGAATGAATCAGTCAGTCAGGACTTTGAATTTTATGAAAAAAAAATTTTTTTTTAATTTTATTTTTATTCAGTATCATGTAAGTAACCACCCCTGAGTCGGTCGAAACTGTACAAATCAACACCCTGTATATATTAATGATATACCAAAATCAATCAATCATCCGATATCTCTTGTTGCTGACGATAGTACAATTAGTATTAAAAATAATGACAGTAACTCTGCCCTCGTAAGGAAGAATGCAGTAATCGTAAAAACGCAGTTTTGAGTAAATTGCTATTTATTTCTTAGGATTAGAAGGATTTCATACATTACTGCATATTTTCTTACTGAAATTTCAGGTTTCTAGTAGACCTACAGCCACCATTATTTTTTCACCTATAGATATACCACCAGGGAGCCCAATTTTGCATCCAAAGTAAAAATGCAGTAATGGCTATTACTGCGTTCTTCCTTACGAGAAGAACTACGCACTTGACATAAACAATTCTCTGACATCTATAATAAAATGGCTTGACAATAATAATTCAAACATTAATCTTAATATAACCAATATTTATAATGCATTTCAGGCAGAGCAAAAATAATAATGACATAAAATAAAACCATAAATGAAGTTGAAAGTGCCAGATTTTTAGGGTTGACAGTAAACAATAAACTGAACTGGAAAGATCACATTACTGGACTGAGAAAAAAGGTTAGCAGTTCTGCCTATGTTCTACATAAAGTGTTGACAATCGTTAGCATTTCTCTGCTTCTGCATTACTTACGGCATATTACGAACTAGTAGAATCGAGCCTTAGGTATGGTATTATATATATTGTGGGGCAATTCAACTGATAAAGGAATAATTTTCAAAATGCAAAAACGATGCTAACGAGATATGTTTCATCTCAAGACTATCGAGTCTTGTAAGCCCCTTTGTACCTTCCGTCCTTCTTGCACTTCCGTCATTATAAAGAAAGAAATAAATTAGACATACTCGAAGTAGCAATATTTGTGATAACTAACCCTCATCTTTTTCCACTTTTTTCTGAAATGGTGTCTCGAAATAGACGTGACGAAGAAAGACTGCGTTTTTTCTTGTCTAAGACGGCATTACTTACTTCACAAAAGCGTATTCTGCATGGTAGGTACCTACCATTTAATAAAAAACTGACGAGCTACTAACAATTAAATACCCATCTATTTAAAAAAAACTGAAATTACTACTCCTCGATTAATGTTATTATAATGTACAAGACTTCTTGAATGACAAGTTGTAATTTATTGACCCAATGCATAATTTAAATGACTCAACGTAACGTAAACGTAATAAATTAATAAAATTTTTGACCATAGTAGATAATATAATGTCCATATTTAATGTGTTTATATAATAAATTCTAAAGAATAACAAAAGCCACGCCCAGGATTTCCGTCCACTCAAATTTGTCCGCTGGTATCACCAGAACATGTTTGGGCCTAATATACAATAATAGGCCCAAAGTGCATGTTTTTATATTATATAGATTGATTGACACGTATTCTTGGCAAATAAACGTATCTTTATCTTTATGTTTAATAATGATAATGGTCTTAACTATAATTATTTGTTTCAATGCCATCCTTTCCTCTTCCTCGCACAACAAGGAAATAAAAGTCATATCCATTTCATCGTCCATCTTGCTCTAGAGTAGGTACTCTGTGCCTCAGAGGTTGCGTAGCTACTGAATATATTTTTGTAGTACAGCTGCAGTTCAAGTGCGGTTTACCAAAAAATGACGCAACGTGTCGCACAGGTCCGTTGCAGTGCAGTTCTGCCGAGTGCGGTCGTGCCTAATGAAATTGCACCAATGAAGTAAGAGGGTGGGAATTTTTAGAATGCCATGAATGCTTATTAATGTGTGACCTAGTATGCTTTCGATGCAGTGATTTAATATTATGACATCACTACATCAGATCTTTATTTTCTACGGCAAGTCAACGTTTTGTACAGATTAAAGGCAGTGCCAGCCACCTTTTGTATTCTTGTTTTTTTTTCAGCGGGGTGTTAATCCGCTACCCTTTGGAAACTTTTTTCTACATCAGTGTACGGCTGCGACAGAAACCTAACCAACAATCCTTTGTTCCACGTGTATACGTATTCTGAGCCATCAATGAAACCATTGAATTTTATCGTGTTTACCTTCGGCTGAAACCTATAGATATCTTTAAACTTTAGGCGGATAGCCGCCGCCACACGCTTGGCAAACAGCAAACACCAAATAACGAACTCTACCATGTGGATGGGTGTTTGCCTGTTTGTGTTGGTGTTCGCTTGTGATCGGCGTCGATGTCGGATTTTCTTCGCAGTCAAAGGATGTTTGGCAAACAGTTTGTGATCTATCCACACGCTTGGAAACAATCAGTGTGTGCACGAGCTCGGAGACAGCGGACGGAGTTTTTGAACCTACACCTAACCTACCTATTAGTTCAATAGAAATGACTGATTGGTCCGAGGACGGAGTATTATCCTGTTTAGAGGCTTATCAAATCGAGAACATAATATGAAATGTACTAGTATGTTTGCCAAGCTTGTGGATGCCTGTTCGTGTTGGGTGATTGTGGTCGGTGTTCGGCAGTCTGTTTGGTGTATGCTTGCTGTTTGCACCAAACAGCAAGCGTGTGGAGGTGCTTATAAAAAACTTCTCACTTTTTTGGAACCCGTCCCGTAACTGGCAACATTATTAGTTCCGCTACTCGACATCAATGGCGCTATCATCGTTTTCACATCGTGTTTCGTTGGTATTCCTGTTTTCGTTGACGTGACTGGCCAATCAAAAGAAGGGAAGGCGTCTGCCTGCAGCTCACTTCGGATGACAGCGATCAAGTCACCGCGTGGCCGGAGAATTTTTAAAAGCGGACATTTTTATTTTGTGTTGCGAGTTTGCGATTAGAGTTGTTTTTTGTGTTACCTAATTGTAAAAATGGCCGAAGCCAAGCTAATGGCCAAAGGCCTTGCGTGGGCAACGCAAGGGAACGGTAACTCTGCACCGTCTGTATTGGCAGAAGGAGAAGGAATGGACCACTCGTTTATTCTGGTTTACAAAGTTTAGAAGAGGATCTTCCATGCCTTTACTAGGTCCCATTTGCACATAAATGGGACCTCTCGCATGGTAAGCAGATGCGCTAACCACTACGCCACATAGGTCGTCGGGAGGAATGGGAGTAAATAATAAGTTTATTTTTTAGAGAAGTAATTAAAATGGTGAGCAATTATAAAATTTGGTCAGCCACAGCATAGTCACACAAAAACAGCATTTAAATAATTTGGTCAGCATACAAAGATTTTATTCGCAATAAAAAAAATCAGGCAGCAATCCTTGTTCGGCAACTAATTTTGATAATGGTAAAAAAATAAATCATAAATAGGCAGCTTACAATAATAAGAGTCAGTATAATAAACATTCAGTCCGCAAAATGACTACTTGATCAGCAAGATTTCATAATTGATCAGCAGATAAAACATGTCTATAAGCAGTGTATTTGATTGGTATGCATATTTAAAACATGGTGAGCAAAATAACTAATTAGATTGCGATTTTGTTGAAAAATCGGCAATGTTCGTTATTTATGCATGCGGTATCTATCTGTAATTGGAGGCACATCAAGCAAGGATGAAATTAATAAAAATATACCTATTATCTATATAAATAAAATTCAAAGTCCTGACTGACTGACTGATTCACTCATCAACGACCTGCCCAAGCCGTTGGACCTAGGAAGCTGAAATTTTGCACAGAGGGTCTATATATAATGTAGGCAAGGAATAAGACCGGATTTTTTTAAATTCAACCCCAAAGGGGGCGAAAAGGGTTGCCAAAATTTGATGGGAGGTATAAAGAATGTTGTAAAATTTTCTTGAAACTTAAAATAAATACTCTTCAACACAATTAATTGAACACGTTTTTCGCAGTTTTTGTAAATTTAATACTTAAAGGAGTTAACGGGGTCGCAAAATTTTGAACTAAAGTCCACGCGGATGGAGTCGCGGGCAAAAGCTAGTTTTTTGTAAGAATAAAAAAAATATTAATTTACACTTCTATAAATAATAAAACATACCCAAACAAACACATCCACTCAGGGAGTAAATAAATTAAATAATCTTTGTATGAAATGCATCCATTTTGCGCATGACAAGTAAAGTATTTTTGCTACCTTTTATATGCAGCACAAAATGAATTTTTTTGCTTACACTCTGAGTGCTCACCAAAATTTTATTAAACAGGAGCAGCTCATTGCGGCTTATGTAATTAATATTCTGTACAAAAATAATAACAGCCATCCAGAGTGACGTAAATTGCTAATTGATTTTGAAACGTTTGCGGGCCATGAGTTGCTGATCAATTAGCTATTTCTGCTCACAGATTATATTTTTCTGCTCACAAAAATACCAATACTATGCTAACCATTTCAATAACACCCTATTTTTATTTTTGCTGTTTTTGAACTAGTGAACCAGAATTAATACCAAGAGCTTGTAACTAGTGATCTTGTAACTAAAATTTCATGATTTTCTAGAGAGAAATTGGCAGCACCCATGTAGGTCTCACTCAAGTCTTTTGTCGGGAAGTCGATATCGACGTCCGTTCTTAATATTGAACTTGGCTCTTATTCACATTTATATTTTTGATGGGATAAAGTCTAGCGAATCTGGCGACCGTGGCGGCCATGGCACGGGTTCGGCCGTCCAATCCAACGATCACCAAATTTGGTAGTGAGGTACTCACGTACTATCCGGGCGTAATGCGGCGGCGCTCCATCATGCTGGAAGTAAAGTCCCGTGAGCCCAGCTAAGGGAACATCTTCCAACATTGCACTCACTTGTTCTCTAAGTTGTTTCCTCTTCCCTGTGCATGACGTGGTGCATGGAAACTCCCCCACAGTCGCAAATTAAAAACAATAACGATAGTTCTTAAGTTGTAACAACTTACGGCCGGCCGATTAGGAAATCGCTCAGCCCACAGTATCACACTATCTTGTATGTTTTGACCACTTGAAAATTGATCCAAAATTGGTTAACTCAGCTCCCGCCATCACGGGCTCAACACAGGCAAGTAACGTAAGTCACAGGTCGGGTAGGTATTTTACGGACACGAGTGACACGCGAGCGCTCTCTGTGCCAGTGACTCTCAGACTGACTGACGCCGCTGCCACCGCTCTTTAGTGCGGCCCGCCACCGGTGCCGAGCGCGCGGGCGCACACTCCCGCCGCGCCCGCCCCGCAAAACCGCCGCCGGACCGGTCAAGTGCAAGCGATAGGCGCCATATAACTTAACTAGCTTTCGCCCGCGACTCCGTCCGCGTGGACTTTAGTTCAAAATTTTGCAACCCCGTTCACTCCCGTAACTCCCGTTAACCCTTTACAGAGCAACTTTTTTTTTTTTGCCAATCACTTTAATTTTTGGATATATTGCACTGTTGGGTTGGACAAGCAATGTAATTTCTCAAAATTTATGTCGCACTTTGAAAAAACAAAAAAAAAGGCGGTCAACCATATGACCGATGACCATCCATAACAAAAGTGAGTGGTCAACCATTTGACCAGTGAGCATTGAAAACATGGTGTATGCGGTCAACCATTTGACCAGTGAGCTTTCTGTTCATTTTAAAGTTTTAATGTTATGTTAGGGAATTTTAAAAAAAGCAATGCAAATTTTTTGTATTTTCATTTATTTAAAATTATCAAAAGAGGTTTTCTAGTTCGCTGAGTTTCAGGTTCTCTTTTGGAGGCATCTGAAAATTATAGTAAAAATTATAACAATTGCACAGTACATTTTGTCCTATAGTTTGAAAATACTGGCGTATATTATCTTAGCTGAAAATTGTTATGAAGATGATAATGTTGATGTAATATCAAAATACACTTATTCTGCCATCTCCTTGTAAAATTTCAGTGCAATATGTCGAAAAATTGAGACAATTACAAATGCATTGCAAATCCGAACTGAGGTTAGATTAAATGGAGTACTGGGTATTGAAACGCAAAATATATTCTATCCTCTTGTGATATACAAATACTGACTGCTAAAACATATGATAAATATAATAAATTAGCGCATCACTTACCTTTTTATTGCGATAAATCACGAAAAACAAGAAAAATCCTTCAACAAAAACCGGCGCGCTGTCAAACAACTTTTTTTTTTTATCGACACGTTCACAGGTCGTCAATGCGACCGCAAATTGAATACGTTCAAAAAAATATTTTAAGTGCGTTCCGAAATGATCGGTCGCTTTAACGACCTTTGCTCATTCATCATGTGTTCGAAAAATAATAGGGTACACAATTTACTTTAGAATGAAGTCGTTGTGAGCGATTTTAGTCATTATGGGTGAGTGGTCGCTATGTAGACCGATGTTTGCTTCTGCCCTATAAAGGGTTAAGGGTTAAATTTAGAAAAACAGTGAAACACGTGTTCAATCAATCAATCAATTGTATTTTAAGTTTTAAGAAAATCAGACAACATTTTTTATGCCTCCCATACAAATTTTGGCAACCCTTTTCGCCCCCTTAGGGGTTGAATTTCAAAAAATCCGTTCTTATTCCTTGCCTACATTATATACAGATCCTCTGTGCAAAATTTCAGCTTCCTAGGTCAAACGGCTTGGGCTGGGCGTTGATGAGTGAATGAATCAGTCAGTCAGGACTTTGAATTTTATGAAAAAAAATTTTTTTTTTTTATTTTTTTTTTATTCAGTATCATGTAAGTAACCACCCCTGAGTCGGTCGAAACTGTACAAATCAACACCCTGTATATATTAATGATATACCAAAATCAATCAATCATCCGATATCTCTTGTTGCTGACGATAGTACAATTAGTATTAAACATAATGACAGTAACTCTGCCCTCGTAAGGAAGAATGCAGTAATCGTAAAAACGCAATTTTGAGTAAATTGCTATTTATTTCTTAGGATTAGAAGGATTTCATACATTACTGCATATTTTCTTACTGAAATTTCAGGTTTCTAGTAGACCTACAGCCACCATTATTTTTTCACCTATAGATATACCACCAGGGAGCCCAATTTTGCATCCAAAGTAAAAATGCAGTAATGGCTATTACTGCGTTCTTCCTTACGAGAAGAACTACGCACTTGACATAAACAATTCTCTGAAATCTATAATAAAATGGCTTGACAATAATAATTTAAACATTAATCTTAATATAACCAATATTTATAATGCATTTCAGGCAGAGCAAAAATAATAATGACATAAAATAAAACCATAAATGAAGTTGAAAGTGCCAGATTTTTAGGGTTGACAGTAAACAATAAACTGAACTGGAAAGATCACATTACTGGACTGAGAAAAAAGGTTAGCAGTTCTGCCTATGTTCTACATAAAGTGTTGACAATCGTTAGCATTTCTCTGCTTCTGCATTACTTACGGCATATTACGAACTAGTAGAATCGAGCCTTAGGTATGGTATTATATATATTGTGGGGCAATTCAACTGATAAAGGAATAATTTTCAAAATGCAAAAACGATGCTAACGAGATATGTTTCATCTCAAGACTATCGAGTCTTGTAAGCCCCTTTGTACCTTCCGTCCTTCTTGCACTTCCGTCATTATAAAGAAAGAAATAAATTAGACATACTCGAAGTAGCAATATTTGTGATAACTAACCCTCATCTTTTTCCACTTTTTTCTGAAATGGTGTCTCGAAATAGACGTGACGAAGAAAGACTGCGTTTTTTCTTGTCTAAGACGGCATTACTTACTTCACAAAAGCGTATTCTGCATGGTAGGTACCTACCATTTAATAAAAAACTGACGAGCTACTAACAATTAAATACCCATCTATTTAAAAAAAACTGAAATTACTACTCCTCGATTAATGTTATTATAATGTACAAGACTTCTTGAATGACAAGTTGTAATTTATTGACCCAATGCATAATTTAAATGACTCAACGTAACGTAAACGTAATAAATTAATAAAATTTTTGACCATAGTAGATAATATAATGTCCATATTTAATGTGTTTATATAATAAATTCTAAAGAATAACAAAAGCCACGCCCAGGATTTCCGTCCACTCAAATTTGTCCGCTGGTATCACCAGAACATGTTTGGGCCTAATATACAATAATAGGCCCAAAGTGCATGTTTTTATATTATATAGATTGATTGACACGTATTCTTGGCAAATAAACGTATCTTTATCTTTATGTTTAATAATGATAATGGTCTTAACTATAATTATTTGTTTCAATGCCATCCTTTCCTCTTCCTCGCACAACAAGGAAATAAAAGTCATATCCATTTCATCGTCCATCTTGCTCTAGAGTAGGTACTCTGTGCCTCAGAGGTTGCGTAGCTACTGAATATATTTTTGTAGTACAGCTGCAGTTCAAGTGCGGTTTACCAAAAAATGACGCAACGTGTCGCACAGGTCCGTTGCAGTGCAGTTCTGCCGAGTGCGGTCGTGCCTAATGAAATTGCACCAATGAAGTAAGAGGGTGGGAATTTTTAGAATGCCATGAATGCTTATTAATGTGTGACCTAGTATGCTTTCGATGCAGTGATTTAATATTATGACATCACTACATCAGATCTTTATTTTCTACGGCAAGTCAACGTTTTGTACAGATTAAAGGCAGTGCCAGCCACCTTTTGTATTCTTGTTTTTTTTTCAGCGGGGTGTTAATCCGCTACCCTTTGGAAACTTTTTTCTACATCAGTGTACGGCTGCGACAGAAACCTAACCAACAATCCTTTGTTCCACGTGTATACGTATTCTGAGCCATCAATGAAACCATTGAATTTTATCGTGTTTACCTTCGGCTGAAACCTATAGATATCTTTAAACTTTAGGCGGATAGCCGCCGCCACACGCTTGGCAAACAGCAAACACCAAATAACGAACTCTACCATGTGGATGGGTGTTTGCCTGTTTGTGTTGGTGTTCGCTTGTGATCGGCGTCGATGTCGGATTTTCTTCGCAGTCAAAGGATGTTTGGCAAACAGTTTGTGATCTATCCACACGCTTGGAAACAATCAGTGTGTGCACGAGCTCGGAGACAGCGGACGGAGTTTTTGAACCTACACCTAACCTACCTATTAGTTCAATAGAAATGACTGATTGGTCCGAGGACGGAGTATTATCCTGTTTAGAGGCTTATCAAATCGAGAACATAATATGAAATGTACTAGTATGTTTGCCAAGCTTGTGGATGCCTGTTCGTGTTGGGTGATTGTGGTCGGTGTTCGGCAGTCTGTTTGGTGTATGCTTGCTGTTTGCGCCAAACAGCAAGCGTGTGGAGGTGCTTATAAAAAACTTCTCACTTTTTTGGAACCCGTCCCGTAACTGGCAACATTATTAGTTCCGCTACTCGACATCAATGGCGCTATCATCGTTTTCACATCGTGTTTCGTTGGTATTCCTGTTTTCGTTGACGTGACTGGCCAATCAGAAGAAGGGAAGGCGTCTGCCTGCAGCTCACTTCGGATGACAGCGATCAAGTCACCGCGTGGCCGGAGAATTTTTAAAAGCGGACATTTTGATTTTGTGTTGCGAGTTTGCGATTAGAGTTGTTTTTTGTGTTACCTAATTGTAAAAATGGCCGAAGCCAAGCTAATGGCCAAAGGCCTTGCGTGGGCAACGCAAGGGAACGGTAACTCTGCACCGTCTGTATTGGCAGAAGGAGAAGGAATGGACCACTCGTTTATTCTGGTTTACAAAGTTTAGAAGAGGATCTTCCATGCCTTTACTAGGTCCCATTTGCACATAAATGGGACCTCTCGCATGGTAAGCAGATGCGCTAACCACTACGCCACATAGGTCGTCGGGAGGAATGGGAGTAAATAATAAGTTTATTTTTTAGAGAAGTAATTAAAATGGTGAGCAATTATAAAATTTGGTCAGCCACAGCATAGTCACACAAAAACAGCATTTAAATAATTTGGTCAGCATACAAAGATTTTATTCGCAATAAAAAAAATCAGGCAGCAATCCTTGTTCGGCAACTAATTTTGATAATGGTAAAAAAATAAATCATAAATAGGCAGCTTACAATAATAAGAGTCAGTATAATAAACATTCAGTCCGCAAAATGACTACTTGATCAGCAAGATTTCATAATTGATCAGCAGATAAAACATGTCTATAAGCAGTGTATTTGATTGGTATGCATATTTAAAACATGGTGAGCAAAATAACTAATTAGATTGCGATTTTGTTGAAAAATCGGCAATGTTCGTTATTTATGCATGCGGTATCTATCTGTAATTGGAGGCACATCAAGCAAGGATGAAATTAATAAAAATATACCTATTATCTATATAAATAAAATTCAAAGTCCTGACTGACTGACTGATTCACTCATCAACGACCTGCCCAAGCCGTTGGACCTAGGAAGCTGAAATTTTGCACAGAGGGTCTATATATAATGTAGGCAAGGAATAAGACCGGATTTTTTTAAATTCAACCCCAAAGGGGGCGAAAAGGGTTGCCAAAATTTGATGGGAGGTATAAAGAATGTTGTAAAATTTTCTTGAAACTTAAAATAAATACTCTTCAACACAATTAATTGAACACGTTTTTCGCAGTTTTTGTAAATTTAATACTTAAAGGAGTTAACGGGGTCGCAAAATTTTGAACTAAAGTCCACGCGGATGGAGTCGCGGGCAAAAGCTAGTTTTTTGTAAGAATAAAAAAAATATTAATTTACACTTCTATAAATAATAAAACATACCCAAACAAACACATCCACTCAGGGAGTAAATAAATTAAATAATCTTTGTATGAAATGCATCCATTTTGCGCATGACAAGTAAAGTATTTTTGCTACCTTTTATATGCAGCACAAAATGAATTTTTTTGCTTACACTCTGAGTGCTCACCAAAATTTTATTAAACAGGAGCAGCTCATTGCGGCTTATGTAATTAATATTCTGTACAAAAATAATAACAGCCATCCAGAGTGACGTAAATTGCTAATTGATTTTGAAACGTTTGCGGGCCATGAGTTGCTGATCAATTAGCTATTTCTGCTCACAGATTATATTTTTCTGCTCACAAAAATACCAATACTACGCTAACCATTTCAATAACACCCTATTTTTATTTTTGCTGTTTTTGAACTAGTGAACCAGAATTAATACCAAGAGCTTGTAACTAGTGATCTTGTAACTAAAATTTCATGATTTTCTAGAGAGAAATTGGCAGCACCCATGTAGGTCTCACTCAAGTCTTTTGTCGGGAAGTCGATATCGACGTCCGTTCTTAATATTGTACTTGGCTCTTATTCACATTTATATTTTTGATGGGATAAAGTCTAGCGAATCTGGCGACCGTGGCGGCCATGGCACGGGTTCGGCCGTCCAATCCAACGATCACCAAATTTGGTAGTGAGGTACTCACGTACTATCCGGGCGTAATGCGGCGGCGCTCCATCATGCTGGAAGTAAAGTCCCGTGAGCCCAGCTAAGGGAACATCTTCCAACATTGCACTCACTTGTTCTCTAAGTTGTTTCCTCTTCCCTGTGCATGACGTGGTGCATGGAAACTCCCCCACAGTCGCAAATTAAAAACAATAACGATAGTTCTTAAGTTGTAACAACTTACGGCCGGCCGATTAGGAAATCGCTCAGCCCACAGTATCACACTATCTTGTATGTTTTGACCACTTGAAAATTGATCCAAAATTGGTTAACTCAGCTCCCGCCATCACGGGCTCAACACAGGCAAGTAACGTAAGTCACAGGTCGGGTAGGTATTTTACGGACACGAGTGACACGCGAGCGCTCTCTGTGCCAGTGACTCTCAGACTGACTGGCGCCGCTGCCACCGCTCTTTAGTGCGGCCCGCCACCGGTGCCGAGCGCGCGGGCGCACACTCCCGCCGCGCCCGCCCCGCAAAACCGCCGCCGGACCGGTCAAGTGCAAGCGATAGGCGCCATATAACTTAACTAGCTTTCGCCCGCGACTCCGTCCGCGTGGACTTTAGTTCAAAATTTTGCAACCCCGTTCACTCCCGTAACTTCCGTTAAGGGTTAAATTTAGAAAAACAGTGAAACACGTGTTCAATCAATCAATCAATTGTATTTTAAGTTTTAAGAAAATCAGACAACATTTTTTATGCCTCCCATACAAATTTTGGCAACCCTTTTCGCCCCCTTAGGGGTTGAATTTCAAAAAATCCGTTCTTATTCCTTGCCTACATTATATACAGATCCTCTGTGCAAAATTTCAGCTTCCTAGGTCAAACGGCTTGGGCTGGGCGTTGATGAGTGAATGAATCAGTCAGTCAGGACTTTGAATTTTATGAAAAAAATTTTTTTTTTTTTATTTTTTTTTTATTCAGTATCATGTAAGTAACCACCCCTGAGTCGGTCGAAACTGTACAAATCAACACCCTGTATATATTAATGATATACCAAAATCAATCAATCATCCGATATCTCTTGTTGCTGACGATAGTACAATTAGTATTAAACATAATGACAGTAACTCTGCCCTCGTAAGGAAGAATGCAGTAATCGTAAAAACGCAATTTTGAGTAAATTGCTATTTATTTCTTAGGATTAGAAGGATTTCATACATTACTGCATATTTTCTTACTGAAATTTCAGGTTTCTAGTAGACCTACAGCCACCATTATTTTTTCACCTATAGATATACCACCAGGGAGCCCAATTTTGCATCCAAAGTAAAAATGCAGTAATGGCTATTACTGCGTTCTTCCTTACGAGAAGAACTACGCACTTGACATAAACAATTCTCTGAAATCTATAATAAAATGGCTTGACAATAATAATTTAAACATTAATCTTAATATAACCAATATTTATAATGCATTTCAGGCAGAGCAAAAATAATAATGACATAAAATAAAACCATAAATGAAGTTGAAAGTGCCAGATTTTTAGGGTTGACAGTAAACAATAAACTGAACTGGAAAGATCACATTACTGGACTGAGAAAAAAGGTTAGCAGTTCTGCCTATGTTCTACATAAAGTGTTGACAATCGTTAGCATTTCTCTGCTTCTGCATTACTTACGGCATATTACGAACTAGTAGAATCGAGCCTTAGGTATGGTATTATATATATTGTGGGGCAATTCAACTGATAAAGGAATAATTTTCAAAATGCAAAAACGATGCTAACGAGATATGTTTCATCTCAAGACTATCGAGTCTTGTAAGCCCCTTTGTACCTTCCGTCCTTCTTGCACTTCCGTCATTATAAAGAAAGAAATAAATTAGACATACTCGAAGTAGCAATATTTGTGATAACTAACCCTCATCTTTTTCCACTTTTTTCTGAAATGGTGTCTCGAAATAGACGTGACGAAGAAAGACTGCGCTTTTTCTTGTCTAAGACGGCATTACTTACTTCACAAAAGCGTATTCTGCATGGTAGGTACCTACCATTTAATAAAAAACTGACGAGCTACTAACAATTAAATACCCATCTATTTAAAAAAAACTGAAATTACTACTCGTCGATTAATGTTATTATAATGTACAAGACTTCTTGAATGACAAGTTGTAATTTATTGACCCAATGCATAATTTAAATGACTCAACGTAACGTAAACGTAATAAATTAATAAAATTTTTGACCATAGTAGATAATATAATGTCCATATTTAATGTGTTTATATAATAAATTCTAAAGAATAACAAAAGCCACGCCCAGGATTTCCGTCCACTCAAATTTGTCCGCTGGTATCACCAGAACATGTTTGGGCCTAATATACAATAATAGGCCCAAAGTGCATGTTTTTATATTATATAGATTGATTGACACGTATTCTTGGCAAATAAACGTATCTTTATCTTTATGTTTAATAATGATAATGGTCTTAACTATAATTATTTGTTTCAATGCCATCCTTTCCTCTTCCTCGCACAACAAGGAAATAAAAGTCATATCCATTTCATCGTCCATCTTGCTCTAGAGTAGGTACTCTGTGCCTCAGAGGTTGCGTAGCTACTGAATATATTTTTGTAGTACAGCTGCAGTTCAAGTGCGGTTTACCAAAAAATGACGCAACGTGTCGCACAGGTCCGTTGCAGTGCAGTTCTGCCGAGTGCGGTCGTGCCTAATGAAATTGCACCAATGAAGTAAGAGGGTGGGAATTTTTAGAATGCCATGAATGCTTATTAATGTGTGACCTAGTATGCTTTCGATGCAGTGATTTAATATTATGACATCACTACATCAGATCTTTATTTTCTACGGCAAGTCAACGTTTTGTACAGATTAAAGGCAGTCCCAGCCACCTTTTGTATTCTTGTTTTTTTTTCAGCGGGGTGTTAATCCGCTACCCTTTGGAAACTTTTTTCTACATCAGTGTACGGCTGCGACAGAAACCTAACCAACAATCCTTTGTTCCACGTGTATACGTATGCTGAGCCATCAATGAAACCATTGAATTTTATCGTGTTTACCTTCGGCTGAAACCTATAGATATCTTTAAACTTTAGGCGGATAGCCGCCGCCACACGCTTGGCAAACAGCAAACACCAAATAACGAACTCTACCATGTGGATGGGTGTTTGCCTGTTTGTGTTGGTGTTCGCTTGTGATCGGCGTCGATGTCGGATTTTCTTCGCAGTCAAAGGATGTTTGGCAAACAGTTTGTGATCTATCCACACGCTTGGAAACAATCAGTGTGTGCACGAGCTCGGAGACAGCGGACGGAGTTTTTGAACCTACACCTAATGTTCAAGAGAATTTGTATGGGCCTGGCAACTCACCGTTCCCCGCACCTTCAACTCTTGCACGCTCAGGCTTGCGGCTCTGCGTATTTGTAGATTGGCGTTTTCACAGCTTTCCAGGCTCCACAAATTGCTCTCAAACGTCCATAGGGCGAAACTAAGCACGCTGGCACAACCACAGTCTTCAAATAATGAAATATTGTAAGAAACTCGGAAACACGAAGATAGAGCGCAACTCCTCTCAAGTTCCAACACACCAATGATAAATGTGTCACATCGCCGATAGGGGGCGCGACGATCGCCCGGAAGGCACCAACGAGTATTCAGTTTGGATCACGGATCGTCATCAGGACAAAAACTTTAATTGCCTAAAATACGCGAATCTTTCCAGAATGTGTTGTGTGAATTAAATGATTATTTTCTACACGTATTATAGTACGAAACATACCGCTCACCTTAAAAGAATACAATTCTTTTAACAAATATGAAATTAACCACTGTACAACAAATTCCGAAATAAAAAATAATTGAACTTCAAAGTTCTCGAACTCATAAAAAAGAAAAACTAAAATAACTATTTCTTATTGCAGAGATAAAGATCTTTATCTCTACCAGCCACTTTAAGCCACAGAATTGAACCAAAACGAGATAACTTGCAAACTTCAGCATCTACCTATACATTGTCTTCTCCGTCATGCAATGAACTAAAATAAATATAACATAGAGTTGACTGTTGTAGCTTACTAACATTTTGGAAAATTTAAATATTTACACACCGCATACGAACTTATTGGACTCAAGGTTCCTTTTATCTGTTGTTTAATAAGAAGTTATGGAAATCTCTCCTGCCGCTCACCATGAGAAACTGTAGGATGATCATGGAAAAAACCACAGGATGAACTTAAGGACTTGAACTTGAGTTTCTAAGCCATTCACACATTTCAAAGCTTATTGTACACAAACTTCATTGAAAGGTATCTGTGAAGCGTCACGTGATACGTCCCGAGGTGGAGCGACGGAACATAATGAAAATGAGACGGAATGTCGGCCTCGAACTTCACGAACCACTTCTTCTTTCTTCTCACACATAGATTTATCCCCTTGGTATGAACTAACACACGAATGAACGGGGGCTACGTTCGTAGAATCCGTAGAAATATTTCCGAATAGCACATATCCGAATATTGTATTCATTGCCGTCGGTGAACCCGGTTCACCCGCAATAACACCTCCCAGAAATACTTGCGACAACACATCAGCACCTAAAAGCATCTCCACAGGATTTGGAGTGTGAAAAGAGGGGTCCGCAAGCACCAAATTTTGTAAGTGCTCCCACTCTGTTCTCGGCAATGGGACCGATGGCATTTGTGCTATAAGTTTAGGCAAAACCAATGCATTGACCGGAATCATCGTACGGCTGTGCTTGGTTGGCATAACCATCAAACCAACTACGCCCTGAGGATACACTGGCTTCTCGTCTCCTATACCTAGCACAGCTACGCCCAGCTTACTATGCGCCAAACCTAATCTCTGAACACAAGCTTCAGTGATAAAACTTGCTTGACTCCCTGAATCAATTAAACACCGAAGTGTCTCACGTTTTTGTGTGTCTACACACACATCAACAAGTGCTGTAGACAGTAAAACTGTTTGATTATTTGCCAGCGGAGCGCTGGATACAAAGCCTCGAGTTGAATTTGCCATCGAAATCTGTGGCTCACAAGCCGTTGCGGTGGTCGAAAACGACGAATCGCGGACGAAGTCTTCAGTTTGCTTAGAACTGGACTCCGGGCCAGTGTTTACTCTTTCAGAAGAGGCTGGTTGACTTTTCTGCTTAGGAAAATGAATCAATGAATGATGTCGCTTACTACAGTAGCGACAAGTGAAGCTCGACCTGCACTGTCTCACTCCATGACCCACACTCAGGCAATTGAAGCACACGTTATTCTTAGAAATGAAAGAGTTTCTATCATTTGGAGATAAGCTTAAGAACTGCGAACATTCAGTCAATCGATGGCTGCCTTTACACATTATGCAGCTCTTAGCTTTACCTGAAGAAAGCTCAGAATCGTTTACGCGCAACTCAGGTATGATATTAGCCACGAACGATCGCTGCGGCGGCGCCTGGGGCATCGGGAAAGCTCTACTGAGACCTGCATGTACTCCACCCGCATCTTGTACACTCTGAGAACTCTGGACGTGCCCACCAGTAATCTCGGAAGCGGCTAACTCTCGTTCTAAAAAGTTTATTAACGTGTCTATTGAAGGAATCACGTTTGGTTTCATCAAAGATAATTCGAATCTTTTACGAATCCCCCTGGAGATTTTTCGTAACAGAATGCTTAGCAACACAAAGTCCCACTGGGCTGTAGGAAACTTCATCACCTCGAGTGCCTTAATATTCTCTTGGTAAGTATTTAGCAGTTGTCTTAGAGAGATATGGCCCTCATCAGAACAACCCTCAATGTCCAAGATCCGCTCAAGATGCTTTGTCGCGATTGCACGTTTGTTTTGGTATCTCGAAATAAGAATTTGTAACGCCACGTGATAATTGTCATCAGTGATGGGAATGGATTTTATTAAATTAAATGGCTCGTCCTTCAGTGTCAGTAACAAGTACCTAAACTTCTCAGCGTCAGTGTAACCACCGTTAGTATGCACTAACGAGACGAATAAATCGTAGTACGATGGCCAATCTGTAGACTCGCCTGAAAAAGACGGCAAAGGCAATGTTGGTAGTTTGCTGTTGTTGTTCGGAAGCGGAATAGAATTGTATGAACTATTTATCATACTACGATTAACGCGGCGGCTCTCCTCATCCTCTCTTTTCAATCTATTTACATGCATCTGAATCTCGTAGTAACAGTCATTGAAATCGCTACGAATCTTTAGTTGTTCCTCTTTATTGAAATCCTTGTTTCTGATCAAAGCCTTTTCTATTTTTGATTGAAATTTCGAAAATTTGCGTTGTAAGGAAACCAAATCGGTAGAGCGGGATTTAAACTGCAACTCATCAGTATGAACCAACGACAATACTTTTTGAACCTCATGTAGAATAATATCTCTTTCGAATAAATCCTGTTCCTCCGCCATTCTCACGAAAAAGTTTTTACGTTGGAAAACTTATTTGAAAATTGGAACACGATAAAAAAATAATTGAACGCTCTGTCAAAGATGAAAAATGAATGACAATTTCTTTTAGAAAATGAAATAAAATGAACACGAAAACACACTCTGGAATGATATTGAATACGGCTCGAATGGATCAAAATTATGTTCAAGAGAATTTGTATGGGCCTGGCAACTCACCGTTCCCCGCACCTTCAACTCTTGCACGCTCAGGCTTGCGGCTCTGCGTATTTGTAGATTGGCGTTTTCACAGCTTTCCAGGCTTCACAAATTGCTCTCAAACGTCCATAGGGCGAAACTAAGCACGCTGGCACAACCACAGTCTTCAAATAATGAAATATTGTAAGAAACTCGGAAACACGAAGATAGAGCGCAACTCCTCTCAAGTTCCAACACACCAATGATAAATGTGTCACATCGCCGATAGGGGGCACGACGATCGCCCGGAAGGCACCAACGAGTATTCAGTTTGGATCACGGATCGTCATCAGGACAAAAACTTTAATTGCCTAAAATACGCGAATCTTTCCAGAATGTGTTGTGTGAATTAAATGATTATTTTCTACACGTATTATAGTACGAAACACCTAACCTACCTATTAGTTCAATAGAAATGACTGATTGGTCCGAGGACGGAGTATTATCCTGTTTAGAGGCTTATCAAATCGAGAACATAATATGAAATGTACTAGTATGTTTGCCAAGCTTGTGGATGCCTGTTCGTGTTGGGTGATTGTGGTCGGTGTTCGGCAGTCTGTTTGGTGTATGCTTGCTGTTTGCGCCAAACAGCAAGCGTGTGGAGGTGCTTATAAAAAACTTCTCACTTTTTTGGAACCCGTCCCGTAACTGGCAACATTATTAGTTCCGCTACTCGACATCAATGGCGCTATCATCGTTTTCACATCGTGTTTCGTTGGTATTCCTGTTTTCGTTGACGTGACTGGCCAATCAGAAGAAGGGAAGGCGTCTGCCTGCAGCTCACTTCGGATGACAGCGATCAAGTCACCGCGTGGCCGGAGAATTTTTAAAAGCGGACATTTTGATTTTGTGTTGCGAGTTTGCGATTAGAGTTGTTTTTTGTGTTACCTAATTGTAAAAATGGCCGAAGCCAAGCTAATGGCCAAAGGCCTTGTGTGGGCAACGCAAGGGAACGGTAACTCTGCACCGTCTGTATTGGCAGAAGGAGAAGGAATGGACCACTCGTTTATTCTGGTTTACAAAGTTTAGAAGAGGATCTTCCATGCCTTTGAGCTACATGAGAACCTCAGTGCGGAAATTAACGATGTCGAAGATCTCACGGAATTAGAAAGTAAGTGCATTTTATTTAGTCTAGCAATGTAAAAAGATAGCCTCATCTGTAAAAAAGACATCTTACGACACGTAACCTAGCACTTTGTCCACGTCACGTGTACAGTCGACAGCACATCGTCCTATACACCTATGCACTCTACTCCGTTGCATTACGGGCGACTTTGCAACTAAAATGTTAAGGTTCGCGTGATGTCGACTGTACAATTACCACATTTTCACGGCAAATTTTCTGGCCTAGAGCCTTATGTCACTTTATAAGATTACGATTATTGACTAAGATGCAAGTCTGTCAGGAGTAGGTACAGAAATTGTATTATTTAAAAGCCGCTCTGTTTGTAGCTGGTTCAAAACTTGCCACTGCCTGACAATTGCGGCACCATTGTGTAAGTAGTGTTAACAAAATTTGCATCAACATCGACAAGAAACTTTATTTCTATCGTTAAATGAAATTTAGCTGCTTAGTTTAGATCAGGATGTACAAATGGGACATGGTTCTAATGCAGGTTCTCACCAAAATATTGGACAAAAACACTGATTGACTTTGAGACGGCGGAGAGGGATCATAAGACCTTAACTACTGTTTCAGACCTCATTTGATTCATCGAAAGGAGACTTACTGCTTTGCCAATGTTGTCACAAAGGAGGATCCAACCCTGCGGACAACAAAGACGATTGATCAAAGATCCTATCACCATGCTACCTCATAAGTAAGTGCCCGCACTAACTATAACTACACTATGATTAGTCTCTGTTTGTGAAAACTTGTAATTAGCTTTTTGTTTTTTACTTAATTTTCCATTTTGTTAAGTTTAGCCAGGTTTTGTTAAGTTTTCCTTAAGGTTAAAATAAATACACTAACTACACTTGCCAAAAGTTCAAACTTATGTCTCTTCCAGAGTGCTTTCAATTTGTGGACAGCACAGAATTATGCAATTTGGTTGAATGTCTACAGTGCTGCAAATGCCATTTTAAATTTTGATGTTTGTCGATGCTTGATGTTTTTAGTTGTGTTTTCTATCTTTTATCTTTCATACTGCAAAAAAGAACACAATGCATTATTGCACAAACCCTCACATGTTCTCTTTATACATAGTAAAGTGAATTAAAAAAGACAATGATTTCAAACTCCAGTACCACAGTTCAGGTTTCAAATTGCACTCTGGATTTTAGCCTTTTGATGTCAGCGTTAACTGTCATCTAATTGATACATTATCAGCCTCTTTTTCCCAAGCAAATACTTATCTAGGAAAGTTAAAATGGTGAGATAGTATAAAATTCGCTGATTAAATGATCCTGGCAATATTCAGATCTTAATTGGACGTAGTTCCACGAAAACGACTCAATCCACAAAAAGTAACTTCGGAGATATGAAGGTTTTAAGTTGGAAGGTTGGTATTGTCCGCCATACATGTGGGTTGGTCCCATGATGTTAAAAAAGTCATTTCGGCTTCTTTTTGTGCCAGTGTTTTTTTTTCCTATATGAAAGAACCAACCTTAAAGGCCAGTTTGGCATATGTAACTCATTTTCGACCATGTTGTGGATTGAATCGTTTTCGTGAAACTACGTCCAATTGATCCTGATATATTTTTCCAGCTGCACCTGGCGAAGCCTTAGTGTCTTCCTGAGGGAGGGCTTTTCATCACACAGACCCTGTGGCCGTGTCATCTCCTGTAACATCTGACCCCGGCCCGCAGGTGCCAATGTTCTGCCAGACCTGCGATAGCAACTTGGACACAATTGTAGTTGGAGTTCTGGGCGGCTGAAAAGGTATCACTTATTATTTATAATGAAAATAAACCAGAGACACAGTTGTGTGAACAAATTTTCCAAGACCCTGTCCAGTTAAAAGAAACCAACTCACAGTTAGTCTACCGCTCCAAATTCCTAGTGCAGGAAGTGGTACCCTCGGAGACTCATTCAGTGTTGCAGCTCTATTAATTTAGAGAAAAAGCCATGCTGACAAAAAAACAGCTAACACAAAACATGCTTTTGCAAACTTTGTTAGTAAAATATTCTACCCAGTAGGAATTGTTTGTCCCATAACTGTTTCCTGACAGTTAATGCTTCAGAAACTTTGGATCACTGGCCTTGACTGCTATGATCCCATTTCCCTTGAACTATCAGTTGAATGGGAAGAACTTGTGTCTGGTTTGCAGAGCATTGACGCCATCAAGCTTCCTTGTCACGTGTGTGTGTGTTTGTGTGTGTGTGTGTAATGCGCAGGCTATCCAGCTTATTGAGTTTTGTGATGGCTCAAACGCAGCCTATGGCTATTGCATTTATCTGCGGGTTATATCGGCTTAGACAATATGTTTCTATGATGCTTTTATGTTAGACTTAGGTCTAGGATGAATTCTACTAAAAAACAAGTAGCCACACCTTGAGTGCGGCTCTAATACGGCTTTTTTATTGGCTCTTTTAATTTCTAAGGTTTATGATTTACTTCCTCTCAAACTTGACATAAAACAGGATATGTAATGTCATATTATTTTCTGATCCGCAGATTGTTCTTGCGTTGCTACAAACTGGACCCATCAGGCTAAGCAGCTATGTCAGCAAGTATAATCAGCAATTTTCTTAACTCTACATATCGTCTATCGGAGACGGTACTGGAACATTTCAAAACTTACTATACTCGTGTAATTGGCAATAAAATTTTTGATCTTTTAGGACTGTAATTGTTTTTTGTAATTAAAAAATAAATATAAAGAGTGTTCGAGATACTCGTATACTCCACTAGATTGCAGCGGTCTAGAGCAGTCTATTTTGAAACCTTTGGTGTAAAAAGCAGAATTTTCAACATTTTGGATATGTTCCAGTACTGTCTCCGATAGACGATATTTCAATTTTTGAATTTATTTAAGAAAATTGCTGATTTGACCAAAGGATTTCGATAGCTGTATATCAATACAGAATGTTAACTTTGCTGACTTCATTTGTAGAGGAATACAGTTTCAATCCTTGATTGATCTTGCTCTTTGACGCATGGGCTTGATTATTTGCTTAATTCGACAGTGCTTGGTCTGTTGGCGACAGTTTGAGCTAATAAGGCTTCACAAAGTATGGTTAACAGCTAATAATTTTTTCCAATGTTTTGATTTTGAGAAATATTCTATGTAGTATTCTTAAGATGCCATGAGAAGTCGAGAACTAGGTTATGTTTCATCATCATCATCAACCCATTATGTCCCCACCGAGGGGTACCGGTCTCTTCCCTGAGGAAGGTATAGGCCATACTCCACCACGGGGGCCAAGTCTGTATTGGTGGAGGCATGTAAGACTAGTGGCTGGTCTTACTGTCAGAAGTTTTCAAGCCGCCGGCTTCTGACTTGACTTAACGACTGCCATCTATCAACGGCAACCGGCACAAACTACTTAACATGCCTTGCGAAGCACGGAACCGCTCAGAAAAATGCCACTAGCGTTAGTCATAGACGGTGATCCATCCATGGACTGAACGCGCCGTATGTTGCTTAACCTTAGTGATTGTTTAAGATCACTCAGGTAGCCCAGGCTACGAGCGATTCGCTTATTGTTTAAGATTTATAAAAGCTTTAAAAGAGGTTTCAAAGTTATAGAGACCTTTTTTTATGAATGGGCGCACTTTGCATCTTATTTTATGTGCTTAACATAAACATTTGCATACAGGCACATACACCAAACACAGACGCACGGCTTCTGACCCCACACTAGGATACCCTGTGTCGTGGGAACCAGAATCACAGACATGTTAACATCCAAGACCAGCAAAGGTAGTACGAGGACGCGAGTCACGCGCGACAACGTCAAAAGTCGCGACTTTCCAGTACATTAACTGTCCAAATTCTCGCGACTTTTGACGTTGTCGCGCGCGACTCGCGTCCTCATACTACCTTTGCTGGGGTTTTTTGTCCCCAGCCGGGATTCGAACCCTGGACCTCTCACATGGTAGACAGATGTGTTAACCGCTGCGCCTACATTATACTACATTAAGGAGTTTATTATTATTATTAATACGTTTATTGCACATAAGTAAAAATTACAATTGCAACGCGGCGGACTTAATGCTAAACGGAAATAACTGATAGGCATACTGTGATTTTAGATAAGATAAATGCATGAAAAGTGCATATAATCTAATACAATACAATACAATATAATACAATACAAATCCTCTTTATAATATTAGTGAAGATGAAGATTACTTTCTGTTGCTTACAATAGATTTTTCATTTTTTATTCTACCCTATGTAAAGCACACTTACCTGACAGGAGTACACTTTTTAGTCGGTGCTCCATTTTACACCTATCCCCATAGCGATGTAAGCAATATTCCTACGAATCGTTTGTCCTTTTGAAACTTGTGCAAACATATTTCACAAACCTTATGGAAGGTGTGGAAGAGCCATTACCTAGATTTATTACAAAATAGAAATGCTAATGTCAAAAAAGGTGACCTAGTTTTGTAAAAAGTGGAGATACACCACCCTTGTCGTGGCCCCTGGCTAGAATTGTTAAAGTTATCCCGGGTAAAGACTGGAAAGTAAGAGTAGTTGAAGTTAAAAAAAGTTATATTGTCCGAAAGAGGTCTTGAGTTCGATTCCCACAGGGGGCTGCCGTTCATTTATACAGATAGCCTCGGCCTGGGTGTTTTTCCATGTTAGTAATGTCTTACTTGGTTACCATACCACAGGGTATCCTAGTTTGGGACCAGGGCCCCGATTCTGGGGCCGATTCATTGTAGTACGATGACCTATACACGGTCGGGTCACGTGAGGTGTTATTTCATACCATTGATGATTGATGTGATATGTGTGCGCGCGTAGACTTGCAGCGGCAATGAAACTAAATCGCCATGCTTATATACATTAACATTTTACTTAAAGGCACATAGATTGTTTCTGGCCCCACACTAGGACACGTTGTGTCGTTTGAACCACAAACGGAGACGAGACAAAACATGTACCTAGACATCCAAAACCTGGGTTTCTTTTTTTGTCCTCAGCCGGGATTCGAACCCGGGACCTCTCGCATGGTAGGCAGAGGCGCTAACCGCTGCGCCACAGAGGTCGTCAATGTCAACGTCAATCATAATGCATTAACAAAATCCAGTTCCAGGGCTTACATTCTGCTAATGCATTGTACTACAATCACAACTGAATGATTTGCAACGGCGATATCATTGCCGCTTTTAATCTACGCGCGCACACGTACCAATCCTTCTAGGCGTCAATGGTGTACAAAATCATGTCACGTGACCCGACCGAGTATCTGTCATTGAACTGTAATGCACTAGCAGAATTAAGGCCCTGGTCAAGCGTTTCTGTTGTGTGCAAGTTATAAAAAAAGCTTGTAAGCAGTTTTTGTCACATAGTCTATAATGTAACTATTGTTGTCCTCTCATTTATTCAAACCAATGTTTGTGCTAGGCCGGAAGAGTTCGCGACTAATGCCCGGTTCCTATAATATACGCCTACCGGCTACGATTCGTTTGTTCGTAGTAATTTTAAGAAAAAACGAAGCGTTTTGTGGATATTGGAACCGGGCAATAGTTTATTTCACCATAATGTTACTGTGGGAATGTAGTATTTATCTATTCACTGAGAAGACTAATTTCTATTCCTGCTTTGTTTGCTTTCATTTGGTGATAAGAGAATTATATTAAGTGAGAACGCTGAGAGTTGAATGTTTTTAAACTAGTTTATGATTCGTCTTAGTAAGACTTAATGCGTGTTTCGTTCATTCACAGATTTCCTGGATCAAGTGTACTCCAGCAAACACGCTACAAACGAAGCTTCGCTCCACTGTGCGGTCGACGGAGGCGTGTCACACGGCAGCGGGCAGTGGACTGTATATTCGTACGGTGTGCCAGCCGCGTGTGTAAAGGTGTCACTTTTGCACTCGATGTGCAGGGGCTAGATAGATATTTAGATGGATGGAAAGTTCTTTATTGTATGTACTCTTAAAATAGATTTACAGATTTTTTTAAATCTATAGCGGCCTTATTACTATAAGCAATTTATTCCAGGCAACCAAAACAGGGGTGTTTTTTTTTGTGTACTCTGTTATTCAGAGTCAGAAATTATAATGAACGGTTGTGTTAATTATTTCGAATTTTTCTTCGGTTTCGGTTACCATGTTTTAGCGCGTCTTTGCTATTGGATACAAACTGCATTTATTTATTAACATTTAGAAAACAATTTTCACGTATTTGATAGTACCAAACTGTAAATACAGTTTATTTTATTAATTTTAAGTAATATAGGTACCTACATGAAACGAAAATGTTCGACAATTCGTGAATTTTGTAAAATGGGTATTGTAAACTAAAAGTGTTTTTAATATTGTTCTAAACTAGCGTTATGTGAATAATTTGGTCAATTTGGTTTTAAAAGTGGTGATAGACGTCAAGGGCGTTATCAATATTGCAAATATCGTTATACATACACGTACATAAGCTTGCTTGTATCCCAAAGGGGTAGTCAGAGCCTAGGGACTAACAAAAATATTAATATCGTTATAAACATTACACGGTGTTTTCTGGCAGATATTTGTGCTGTCTTGGTAGAGTCTGGAGCTGGCTTGCTTTCTTGCTGGTTGACCAGAGCGAACAGAGCGATCCGAATTGTGTTATGAGCTGTAACTGAACTGACAGCGTACTCCTCTCACCGAATTAAACCTACTATCGAATTAAGAACTGATCCGAACTGAATTGACATGATTTTCCAACGGATTTTTCGGCGGCGTGTGGGTTGAGCGCGAGCACCGTTGGACTCCGCGCGGACATGCGGTCTCGACCAATCGGCGCGCGGGACTGGGGCGCGCGGTACATTTAAAAAAATGTATATTTTTTTTTCTATGTGAACAGATTTCCTGTTACCATAATAATAATCGTTTATTGTTCATAAAAGAAAGTACATTTTTTTTCCTTATCTATAAGGATGGTCCGTCGGTACTCTAGTGATAGATTTCACTTTATTACAGGCACCAGCGTCCTCCGCCATTTTGGAGTACAATAATTGAGTACAATAATTGACTCTTAGTACCATGAAGCAATCTTAATACAAAACCAGTCGCTCGACGGTCCGTTGCAGATGGGCAGCTCTGGACCGAAGCGCGGTTGACGGGTTGCATCGAACGAGCGGCCAGGGTCATGGCGTTTGCCAGCTCACAGTAGTCGGAAGACCGATGGTGTGCGCGCCACGTCTGTGGGTACAGTGAGGCGTTGTCAGGATCCGGGAAGTTAGCCGGCGATGCCGCGGGCGCTGCCTGTTCTCCTGGCACTTGAATTGGCGCGACGCGTTGTGTTTGACCGTCATGTCGGTCGGGGACAGGCGCCTTCGACATAGCGTTCAGAAGGTCAGGTACGATGACTGGCACAGCGCTGACCGTTGACTAACGCCTTAGTGCGCGCGTGGTTGCGGACGGTGCTCCCCTCTTCCTCTTCTTCGTCGGTGTCTTCATTCAAGGCGACACGTAAGGCTGCGAGTTCTCTATCCTTTCTGAGGATTTCCGCTTCCTTTCTAAGCAGGTCTGCTTCCTTTTTAATTAGCTCGAGTAGCTCGCGTTGTTGACGTTTCATAGAAGCCGCCTTGGTTAAGGGCGCTTTGCTTGACGTAGTGCGGTGCAGTGGTGAAGCTCCGACTTGCGGCTGCAGAGTGGCGTCGAGATCTGTAGTCAGCGTGGCGGCGGTTTCTCGGTGCCACGATGCCCGTTGAGACTGTAGTTTCTATCCCAGACGCACTTGCTGCCGTAGCGTCCGATGAATTCGCTGGGCGTTCCTAGTGCTTGATCCCTGCAGTACTGCGCGTTCCAACCATCGTTGTTATTCTCTATTCGGCTCGATCGGACCAGAAAATATGTGCTTTACTTGTTCTCTCTACCTAAGGTCATATCTTGGTAAAGTTGTGAGGTACCTAGTACAAGTAAAAGGCTGGTATTCCAAGTTGGGAGAAAAAAGGTTTCTTTAATAGTTTTTATGAGGAAAAATGATTCTTTAATTATTTTTCCATAACAACTTCCAACAATTTATAGCTATAACAATTCCTTTTAAATTCCATTCGTTGTGTCGTTAAATTCCATTCCTTAAATGCGTTGTTTTTTAGGATTAGAGGTACGATTTCTTTTTCTGCACTTTATAATTTAATCTTTAAAGGTCACAGCACACATATCAACTCGGAAAGGGATCGTCCCCGTACCGCCTCGAGCCGTTCAGCATTGTTTGTATGGAACTCCCTACTGCAACGCACACTAATCGGAATCGTAACGTAATCACCTCGTCTCGGAACAGGCTCCGAACCGCGATGTGGTGCGTGGTCAACTTGCAGTCCCCGCGCTTACGGCTCGTCGTCCCCGCGCTTACGTCTCTCCGTACCCGAGCTAACGTCTCTTCGTCCACCCCAAGTATTACTTTAGAGCAATCTAAGCGCCGTAAGCGCGGTGTCGCCTAGCCGTAGCCGAGTTGACGTAAAGGAGCTGCTGATACGCGTTGGTTACGATACATACGTCAGGTTGACGCCTGGTTGACGGCGAGGCGAAAGGCGATACGGTGACGATCCCTTTCCGAGTTGATATGTGTGCTGTGACCTTTAGTCTGATTTTAGCTTCTTGCTACCGTCAAGAGGCCCCGCTTGACGGTAGGCGGGGCATCGGCGGCGGTCGTTGCGGGGTGTCCCTTCCCGCAGTTTAAGCACGTTACGGATTCGATGCAAAGGCAATTTTGTAGTAACAGCAGAAACTCTGCTACTCACCGGAGTACTTGCGTCAAATCAACCCCAGGCAGGAACAACCCGGTTGAATCTTCTGCACCCAGTTAGGAAGAACCCCTGATCTCACTCCCGGCTTCTACGAGGTAAACGAGCTCCTGTGTATGCCGGGAGTCAAAATAGGCTCATTCTCTGCGCCGTCACTGGGACTTGGGCAAATCTGACACTTCGGCGGGTCAGTACCGGGGCAGCTGTCGGTAGCGGTGTGGACGAAGCGGCGGAGAGGGCGGTCTCTTTCCTCTTCTTTCGCCCTCTTCGCCTCTTCCTTCGTGGCTAGGGCAGTGGTGCCCCTCTCCGTTGGCCATTTGTTGGAGTTCGTCGCCTCTGAGTCTCTGCGCGGCGGCGAGTCTGGAGGTGCCGGTCCCTTATCCCGGGCGGCTTTTCCGGGCGTATCGGCCCCCGGGACTGTTTGCCATCTTGGCTTGTCGCGTCCAGAAAAGTACAAGTACAAAGTAAAAAAAAAGAGATTGTGGAGCCGAGTGGACGGCTTTTAGCCGACGTCCAATCCTCAATTGGATATCGAGCTCCCGCGTTTCGGCCATCATAACATGATGTTGGAATGGCCATGGGCTGGCGGAGGATATTATCCGGGTCGGGGGAGTTCCGAGCTGTCTGAGTTACGCAGCTCGAAGAGCTCCCAGTCGTAGTTGGGGGCTGTCAGCGGATGTCAGCGCAGAGAGATCGGTTCTAAGTTTCTATGAGGTATCACCGACTGCGCTGATACTCCATCGTCGTCGTTGGGGTCTTCTGCAGCTGCGAACGGAGGATTTTGAGGCAGTGCCTCTTGTTCCGGGTGGCTTCTCCGGGGGTATCGACCCCCGGGCCTGTGTGCCATCTTGGCTTTGTCTTATCCGGGTCGGGGGAGCTCTGAGCTGTCGGATTTATACAGTTCGAGGAGCTCCCGGGGCTCGAGTTCTTCGTGCACGATGCCCCTCTTGACGAGCACGGCGGTCCCTCTGTACGGGACGCCGGCGGGAGACGTCCCGAGGGTACACGAAGAAGTTCGGGATGCGCAGGTTCTTGTGTGTGGCCAGATTCGTCTCGCCCAGGAGGATAACGTGAATGTCCTGCGACTGGACGAGACAACGTAGATCATGGATGTGCTCCAGGATACCCCCCGGGTTACAGTATATTACCATTTGCCGCAGGGTGAAGATAGGGCCGTACAGATGGCAGCTAGCGCGAGACAGGTTGGGGCCAGGTTCCCAGTCTCTGTAGCATTAGAAAACTTTACGAGAAAGTCTTCGTAGAGTTTGCGGCGGGCTTCGTCCATGTTTTCGACCTCTGTTATGAGCTTCTCTTCCTTCCCGCAGTTGACGCACGACGCAGGTTCTTCGCGAGTGCGTGGGCAGTCAGACGCTATGTGCCCACCACCGCAACGCACGCACCTGTGGGTGCGTTGGCAGGCCTCGCTGCTGTGCCCGAACGCCTCAATGCCACCCCTGCCAGGGCCACTGTCTTTGTAGCTCGCCTCCAGCATGTAGCTATAGGTATTCTTCTGGGGAGCGCGGCAGGAATCGCACCCCCTTCTGGTGCTCAAGTTGGACATGGAAGAGGCAACCTGGACGGCCTCGGCGTGGTGGGATGGCGCGGATGTGCACGACGCTGGAGTGCAGCTCCTCCAGCGCCTGCTTGATCTCTTCTACGGGCGTATCCGCCGACAGGCCGCGGATGGCCACTTTCGTTGGTAGCGCGGTGGGCGGCGTGTAGCAGTGCCATGAGATGGCCCCGTCCTTGGCACTCGCCTCTATTAGGTATCTGGACGGCCCGGAACTCCTCCGGCGAGCGCGGCAGGAACCGCACCCCCTTCCCGAAGGGACGCGCGTTCGGAGGGTGGCCGAGCACTCGCTTGAGGGCTGCGAAGTGCCCGGTCCACTGCGGCAGCGTGTCTACCACTATGGGCAGGTAGGCGCGGTGGATAGCATTCTTTGTGGGCTGCGGTGGCGGTGGCGGGGACGTCGGGGGTGGTGTCGGCCCGCGTGGGGGTGCGGGTGCGCTCACGGTTGCCGCCTAGCTGCGCGGCGGCGATGCTGGTGGTGGGGATGGTGACGGAGAAGCAGGCGGCGGTAGTCTCCTCACCGGGCTGAATATGGGTGGCGTACGACGTTCTGTCGAGAGTGAAGTGGGGCTGGTTCTCGATGACCGATAGTGGGCTGCCCTGGACGGGGGTGCGGCTTGCGTTTGTGGGGCTGGCGGGCTGGAGGGCGCCGATTCATAGCGCTCTTCACCGTATCCGCTCCGCAGGTATGTCTCCGGGGTGGTCGGGTCACAGGGTGTTCGGATCTCTGGCGATGGCAGGATTTCGACCAGCTCCCTGCAGATCCTCTTTTCGGTTTCTTCCTCCGGACTACTGTCTGGGTGAGGATGCTTCGTCTTGCGCTCATCTTCGTAGGGGCCCGCTTGTTCAAAAGCGATCCCTGTCGAGGTCGATGCTGTCGGCTCAGGTCCTTCGTTAGGGAGGGAGGGCGTTGTCAGTGGCGTCGATTCGTTGGTAAACGAGTTTCTGGCTACCACTTCAATGGACTTTGGCACTCGGCGGCGGGGTTGGGGGAGCGGGGGTCTTTCCTCGTCCTCCTCCATGTTAGTCACTGTTTTTTTTTGGCACTGTTCACTCGGTAAAGTGTCACTGTCAAATAATAAAATTCCTATGACATGCACCTAAGTGTCACTTTCACAGGAGACTTCCACTCACTGGCGCACTTGATCTACTTTTATTCAATAAAAGTACTTGCACTTGTACGTATATGTGTGAATATCACTGTCCAAGTTTGCACTCCACACTCGGTGAGCCGTCTCACCAAATCCGATACACTGCACTCCAGTAGCACTGCAATCCAGGCACCGAAATCCGGGAGACGGGTGTCTCGACCTAACACACGCGTGACCGGCGGTGGTCCCGTCGGAGCGCGGTGCTCGACGACGTTCACGGCGGCGGCGCGGCGGCGGTCAGGGAGACTACACGCGAGAGCCACTAGCGGGACTTCGGTTACCCGGAGCGCATACCAGACTCAAGTCCGGTAGCGAGCTCAACAGGTAACTTACTCGCGCAACAGGTAACTTACTCGCGCAACTAGCGGCTAACTGCGAACCTTTGGATCGTACTACTCTACGATGGAGCGCGGATAGTTCGCAAACAACAAAAAAACAGTTCGTTTGCTTAGCGTTGAGAGCGGTCGCGCGCTCTCCGCTATTGGCCTGCCGCCCGCTTACACAGTGCGCGTGTGTTTTGCCGGCGTGGCATTATCCGATCTGTATACTAATACTGTTTTATTTTCCTTTCAGTGTGTTCCCGACGGTTAGGTTATAGTCATTATAGTACATAGATATAGCTTAGATATAGTTTTTTTACATGTTTTTTGATAGTTATAGTTTTTAAATTGGTTTTTATAGTTTATAAGTTTGTACTTTTTTATATTTTGTCTATTTTGTAAATAAAGAATACCCGTGCTGGCGTTTTAATGGTAGGGTCAGGAGCCGATAGATATAGGGAACAATTAGGAATAGGCAAATAGTTGCATAAAGATAGAATAGTCCTTAGAAAAAGGTATAATAGATAGGTCTTTAGGATAGGTGTGATGTCACCCTTCGCCTTCGTCGTCGCGCACACGGTGTTCGTGCTCGCTCAGCCTGCCGGATTCTACGAAGTAAGTGCCTAGGCATTTTTCGCTAGGTATTTACTCTCTTTGTTTCTGTTTCTGATTTCTCCTTATCTCTGTCCCGTTATTTTCGAAGTCTCTGTGCTCTCACATCCCCCTCCCGCCCCCCTGCCGATGGCAGGGGAGCCGCCGTTAGTTACTCCAGCCACTATGGCCGCCCCCCGCCCCTCCCGCTCTCTCCTCAGTGTTTTCCTAGAGGAGCATAGGCTTATAGAAGCCTATCGCGTATTCATTGATAGCCACGCTCCCGTGGAAACCCCCGACTCTCCAGAGTCCCCCGCCCCCGTAGCCCCCGACTCTCCTGAGTCCCCCGCGACCGACATGGAGACCGACTCCATCGCCGGCTCCTCGCGCTCCCGTAAGCGATCCGTATCGCAACAAAGTTCAAGTTCAGAGTCAGCAGACTCCCGGAGCCACTCTGAGACCAGCACCGTCCCTGGTGACCTTCAAGAAGGTCATCTCTCGTAAGAAGAGGCAGCGAAAGCTAGCCTGCTTGAGGAAATCTCCTCCCGCGACCCCCGGATCTGCCGCGACCTCCGCCCCTCCCTCCCCCGCAGCCCCAGCTCGCTCCCACTCACCCCTCGCCACGGGCGCCGCCGCCTCGGTGACCGCCCCCCGCCCTCTCATGTCATTAGTACTAGATGCCGCCGGGCAAGTCCTTTAAAAATTTCTCCCCGCAGCCTCCGAAGGCTAAGTCCCCGCCGCCTGTGTACCTCCGTGACAAGGCCGCTTGGACAGCAATGACAATAATGTCCACTACACGAAGGCACACAACAACGGTGACAACATCAAAATAGAGACCCCCACCACTGATGTGTTCAGGAGCCTTACTAGGCTCCTAACACTCAACAAAGTCCCATACCACACCTATGCGCTTCCCGAGGAGCGCAAGGTTCGTGCCGTCCTCCGAGGCGTTCCCGTTGAACTCCCCGTGGAGTTGATCAAGGAAGACCTCATCTCCCAAGGGCATCCCGTGGAGGCTGTGTACGGTGTACACAGCAGCCGCGGGAAGTCCTTCCCACTAGCGACAGTGATTCTGTCGAACACCCCCGCAGCCCGTTCTATCTTCGCAGGAGTACTTACCGTCTGTGGACTTTCGAACATTAAAGTCGAAAAGCCTCACAGACGGGGGCACTCCGGCCAATGCCACCGCTGCCAATTATATGGCCACGCGGTGGCAAACTGCTCTGCGCCCCCCAGGTGCGTGAAGTGCCTAGAGCCCCACGTCACTGGGGAGTGCAAGCAGACCGGCCATCCGGCCAACTATCGAGGGTGCCCGCGTGCACCCCGTTGCGTACAGCCGGGCCATCTCGTTGTTGTCGAGGTTCTCCAGCTGCACGTGGAAGAGGCACCCTGGGCGGCCTCGGCGTGGCGGGATGGCGCGGATGTGCACGACGCTGAAGTGCAGCTTCTCCAGCGCCCGCTTGATCTCCTCGGTGGGCGTGTCCGCCGACAGGCCGCGGATGGCCACTTTCGTGGGGAGTTCACTGGGTGGCGTATAACAGTGCCATTGTGGCACTGTCTTTCGCGCTCGTCTCCACGAGGTACCGCTGCACGGTTCGGAATTCTTCTGGCGAGCTCGCAGTGCCCGGTCCACTGTGGCAGCGTGTCTACCACTATGGGTGGGTAGGCGCGGTGGATGGCGCTCTTTGTGGGCTGCGGTGGCGGTGGCGGTGGCGGGGACGACGAGGGTGGTGTTGGCCTGCGTGGGGGCGCGCCTAGGGTTGCCGCGTAGCTTCGCGGCGGCGCCTCTGGAGATGCGGGCGGCGGCAGTCTCCTCACCGGGCTGAGGATGGGGGCCAGCCCGGTGTAGGACGTTGCCGTTGGACGTCAAGGCCGGATGGGGGCTGGCTCTCGATGGGCGAGTATGGGCTGTCCTGGGCGGGGGCGGCAGCTGCAGGTACGGGGTATGAGGCTGTGCCTCTTGTCCCGGGCGGCTTCTCCGGGAGTTCTCGACCCCCGGGACGTGTGCCATCTTGGCGTGTTATTCGGTGGCAGTGGTGGGAGCTCCGAGCTGGCTGGGTTCGGCCGCTCGAGGAGCTCCGGCCTTGCAAATGGCTGCAAGCGCAAGGCAGACTGGGGCCAGGTTTCCAGTCTGCACGGCAGTGGCAAACGACTCTACGAGGAAGTCCTCGTAGAGTCTGCGGCGGCTCTCCTCCATAGCCTCAATCGCTCTGTAGAGCCTCTCCACCCTGGCTGTGGTAGAGGCCGATTGAGGCTGGCTGGTTGATGCGGCGGGGCTTGCGGGGGCGGTGGCAACGGTGGTGGGCGCAGCGATGGCCTCTGGCTCAGTCTCGGAAGAGCCAGCGGTAAAGGGCTGTGGGGCGGCCCTTTCTCTGCGCCTTCGCTGGGGCTTGGGCGGTTCACCTTCCAGTATTGTGGCCGTTGGCAGTGGTGTGGAGGAAGCGGCGGGGTGGGCGGCCTCCTTCCTCTTCTTGCGCCCTCTTCGCATCTTCCTTTTGGCCGCAGTTAAGGCGCCCCTCTCGGTGGGGCCGTTGGCTGGGGTGGGGCCCCCTCCATCCCTCCACCGTAATGCCGGCATGCAGAGCAGCTCCGTCGTTGCGTACAGCCGGGCCTTCTCGTTGTTGCCGAGATGCTCCAGCTGTACGTGAAAGAGGCCTGCTTGATCTCCACGATGGGTGTGTCCGCCGGCAAGCCGCGGATGGCCACTTTCGTGGGGAGCTCATTGGGCGGCGTATAACAGTGCCATGAGATGGCACTGTCTTTCGCACTCGCCTCCACGAGGTATCGTTGCACAGCCCGGAACTCTTCGGTCGAGCGCGGCAGGAATCGGCGCGGCTCGCCTCCAGCATGTAACGCTGGACAGCCAGGAATTCGTCTGGGGAGCGCGGCAGGAATCGCACGCCTTTCCCGAAGGGACGCGCGTTCGGTGAGTGGCCGAGCACTCGCGTGAGGGCTGCGAAGTGCCCGGTCCAGTTCGGCAGCGAGTCCACCACGATGGGCGGATAGGCGCGATGTACGGCGCTTTTCGTGGGTGCGGGGGCGGCGGGGGCGGGCGCAGGCTCATTGGAGCCGGCGACAAAGGGCTGTGGGGCAGCCCTTTCTCTTCGCTGTCGCTGGCGCTGTGGCTTGGGCTGCTCTTCGGCGGGCTTCACTGTAGGGGCGGCCGTCGGTAGCGGTGTGGAGGAAGCGGCGGGGTGGGCGCCCTCCTTCCTCTTCTTGCGCCCTCTTCGCCTCTTCCTCTTGGCCGCGGTTGGGGCGCCCCTCTCAGTAGGGCCGTTGGCTGGGGTAGGGCCCACGAGGGCCTCCTCCACCGTGGGGACGGCGGTAGGGGCCCCCGCGGGGCGTTGTGGGCGGGCAGCAGTCCTCTTGCCCCCCGCTGGGATGGGGGGCGGCAGCTTGAAGCCCCTCTTACGGGCCTCTTGGCGGTAGGTGGGGCAGCGGCGGTCGTTTGCGGGGTGTGCCTTGCCGCAGTTGACGCAGGTGGCTGGTTCTTCCCGGGGGCGTGGGCACTCAGATGCCGTGTGCCCTCCACCGCAGCGCACGCACTTGGGGGCGCGGTGGCAGGCCTCACTACTGTGCCCGAAAGCTTGGCAGCGGTGGCATTGGGGGCCCCCCCCCCCCCGCCCCCTCCACCCCTCCACCGTAACGCCGGGCATGTAGAGCAATTCACTGGTTGCATACAGCCGGGCCTTTTCTTGATTGTCCAGGTGCTCTAGCTGAACATGAAAGAGGCAACCTGGACGGCCTCGGCGTGGCGGGATGGCGCGGATGTGCGTCACCCGGAAGTTGAGCTCCTCCAGCGCCTGCTTGAGCTCTTCAATGGGCGTGTCCGCCGGCAGGCCGCGGATGGCCACCTTCGTGGGGAGCTCTGCTGGCGGCGTGTAGCAGTGCCAAGAGATGGCACTGTCCTTGGCGCTCGCCTCCACCAGGTACCTTTGGACGGCCCGGAACTGCTCCGGCGAGCGCGGCAGAAAGCGCACCCCCTTCCCAAAGGGGCGCGCGTTGGGTGGGTGGCCGAGCACTTGTTTGAGGGCCGCGAAGTGCCCGGTCCAGTGCGGCAGCGAGTCCACCACGATGGGCGGGATAGGCGCGGTGGACGGCGCTCTTAGTGGGCTGCGGTGGCGGTGGCGGGGGTGACGAGGGTGGTGTCGGTCCGCGTGGGGGTGCGGGCGCGTTCAGCGTTGCCGCGTAGCTGCGCGGCGGCGACTGTGCGTCAGGGGATGCAGGCGGCGGTAGCGATGTTAGGCTCGCCGGGCTGAAGGTGGGGCCCAGCCCGGCGTACGACGTTGCATCAAGGGTAGATGGGGGCTGGCTCTCTAGGGCCGAGTGTGGGCTGCCCTGGGCGGGGGTGGCGGCTTGCGCCTGGTGTGCGGGTGGGCTGGAGGGAGCTGATTCATACCGCTCTTCTCCAGCATACACGCCCCGCATGAAGTCCTCCGGGGTGGTGGGGTGGTTCGATATCATGTGGGTGAACATCGCTGGTGGGGGTAGGATGTCCACCAGCTCTCTGCAGATCCTTTTCTCATTCTCCTCTTCAGGACTGCTCTCCGGTCTAGGACGCTTCGTTTTCCGCTCGTCTTCGGAGTGGCCTACTTCTTCAGAAGCGGCCGCTGTCGAGGGCGGGGCGGTCGGCGCAGGTCCTTCTCTCATGAACGTGGGCGCTTCAAGAGGTGTCAACTCATTTGTAAATAAGTTCCTGGACACAACTTCTATTTGTCTCGCCGTTCTGCGGCGGGGTTGGGGCACGGGGGGGGGGGGGGGAGCGGGGGTCTTCCCTTGTCCTCCTCCATGTTTTAGTCACTGTTTATTTATTAGACACTAGTTAACCAAGAAAAGTGTCACTGTCACAATCCATTTCCAATGATACGCACGAAGTGTCAATATCACTGGAGGCTTCTGCTCTCTGGCGCACTTGATACACTTTTAGGCATTAAAAGTACTTACAAGTGCAAGATAGTGTCACTGTCACTGTCCAAGTTAACACTCCACACTCGGTGAGCCGTCTCACCAAATCCGGTACAGTGTATTCCAGTGGCACTGCAATCCAGGCACCGAAATCGACGACGTTCGGCGTTCCGACTGGGGTCGGCGCGCTGGACAACTGCTTGCACAGGCTGCGTGGGCGGGTGTCGCTGTCCGTGGCCTCGTCGATCTTGCGGTCCCAGGTTTGGCCACGGTGCTCCCGCATCGCAGCCGTGAGGTCCTGCGCGCAGCGGTTGAGGTCTCTCTTGACGCGCGGGCAGCGCGTGCGGGCCCAGAGGCGTTGTAGTTCTCTCTTCCGTCGAAGGGCTGCTCGAAGGTGTGCGGGCAGCTCCTCCCTCCGGTTGGTAGTGGACGGAAGAGGAATCTTCGCCGCCTCCTGGGCGGACTGGATCGCTTCACCGATGCGCCTGGCGGCGGTCTCGACGTCGGCGGCGGTGGAGACGGTGATGGCGGCGTCGAAGCCTTCCAAGGCGCTTCGGTACTTGGTCCAGTCCACCTTGTGGCGTGGCGCTCGTTGTACCCTGCAGTCGGCGTTGAGCCCGACGGTGATCAGCAGTGCTGCTGGTGTTGTGTGTTGAGTTCGTACAGCACCTCGACGTCCAGTGGGTGTGGCAGGCCCTTGTGTGCCACCACGTCCAACACGTCGGGTCTCAGATGCGCGGCTGCAGGGATGTGGGTCGGTGCTGCCGGTCCTACGACTTCGTAGCCACAGCGCTCCGCGTCCGCGTAGAGCTTGCGGCCGGCCGCCGACACCAGGCGAGAACCCCATGCGGGATGTTTCGCATTGAGGTCCCCTGCGACCAGTGTCGGCACGCCGCTGGCGAAGAGTGTGGCGAAGTCGCTGGGCTGGAAGTCGTCTCCCGGTGGCCTGTACGCAGCGTACAGGTGTAGCTCCGACCCCCCGGCGCACCCCGATGGACCTCGTGGACTGGAACGCAGCGAGGTCGAGTTCTTCGTGCACGATGTCCCTCCTGACCAGCGCGGCGGTCCCTCTGCCGGTCTCCGCCGGCGGGAGAGACTTCGTCCCGACGGTACACGAAGAAGTTCGGGATGCGCAGATCCTTGTGAGTGGCCAGCTTCGTCTCGCCCAGGAGGACAACGTGTATGTCCTGCGACTGGACGAGAAGGCGGAGGTCATGGGTATGCCCGAGGATACCCCCCGGGTTCCAGTAGATTACCCGGAGGGTGAAAGTGAGGCCGTGCAGATGGCAGCAAGCGCGAGGCAGGCTGGGGCCAGGTTCCCAGTCTGCACGGCTGTGGCAAACTCTACGAGAAAGTCCTCGTAGAGTTTGCGGCGGTTCTCCTCCATCGCCTCAATCGTTTGGCAGAGCCTCTCCACCCTGGCCCTTGTGGTAGAGGCCGATTGAGGCTGGCTCTGTATACGACGACGATGAGGTACGGGTTTTAAGGCTGGGCCTCTTGTCCCGGGCGGCTTCTCCGGGGGTTTCAACCCCCGGGACTTGTGCCATCTTGGCATATGTCATTTCCGGGTAGTGGGGAGCTCCGAGCTGGCGGAGTTCTGCCGCTCGAGGAGCTCCCGTGGGTACGGTCTTCCGTCATCTGGCCGGTCGAAGTTGGGGGCGATCTGGTGGAGGTGCGGGTGCGGCCCGTTGTCAGCGCAGGCAAACATGCGGCGCGACAAACGGACCACGAACTCCTCCACACTCTCCACCAGTAAATCCCGGGCGATCACGTCGTTCCTTACGTATCGCCCGGCCCCCACGATGGCCCTCAGGGCGATGCTCTGCTGGGCCTGCAGCTTCTTGCGGTTGGTCGCGGAGCACAGGACGTACCATGCGGGCGCCGCGTAGGTGAGTCGCGAGCTCACGTACGTCCTGTATATCCCCAGCTTGGTCCTGGGGGGCAGTCTTGATGAGAGCACTGGGCGCAGGAGTGCCCTCGCCGTCCGGGCTTGGCGGACGACGTGGTCGACCTGCGCTCCCATGCGTAGGCTGCGGTCGATGGTGCACCCCAGGTACTTCACTGAGGAGCTCCACGCGACGTCCTGGCCGCGAAGCTGCAGGCGCGCGGACGAGGCTCGGTGGCGGCTGGTCAGCATGGCGGCCGTCTTCCCCACGTTGACGGCCATGCGCCACTTGTCCAGCCACTCCGGGAGCCTGTCCAGCAGGCGCTGCATCTTCCCGACGGCGGCAGACACTTTGCGCGAGGAGGCGTAGAAGGCGCTGTCGTCGGCGAAGAGTGCCAACACAACGTCCGCCTCCCCGTCGGCAAGTGTGCCGGCGAGCGTCGGGATGTCGTCCGTGTAGAGCGCGTACAGACACGGCGACAGGCAGCTGCCCTTAGGGACTCCGGCGCAGATGGGATGGTCCGGGGAGAGTGCGTCCTCGACGGCCACGTGGAACCGCCGGTCCGCGAGGAACGACGCCACTGTCTTGACGAGAGCCTGCGGCGCGGTGGTGCTCTGGAGCTTGAAGAGGAGACCGGGATGCCACACTCGGTCGAATGCCTTTTCTATGTCAAGAAAGACAATGACGGTGTGGCGATCCCGGTTGAGCTCGAAGGCCATGTGGTGCAGGACTCTCGTCAGCTGGAGCGTCGTGGAGTGGGCGCTGCGGAAGCCGAACTGCTCATCCCTGAGCGGGAGATGCGGCCTCAGCCTCCGCAGCAGCAGACGCTCGAACAGCTTCGCAGTGTGAGACAGCAGCGTGAGACAGCAGCGGGCTTCGGGAGGACGATGACTCTCCCCGTCTTCCACTCCGTCTGGAAGTGGGAGGTGTGTAGGATGCCGTTGTATAGCCGGGTGAGCGCCACCAGCACCCGATGGGGAAGGTGCTGGAGGGCGGCGATAGGCACGCCATCTGGGCCTGGCGCTTTCTTCTTGGGCAGCCTCATGACCGTCTTCCGGGTCTCGGTGGGCGAGATGAAGTAGTCGCCCGGAAGTGGAGACTCTGGCCTGCCGAGGTAGCCCCGTACACTCTCCGCCACATGCGCATGGTGGTCGGCGACATGGGAGGCGGCTGGGTGCGGCGTGAACTGGAGTTCAAGGTGATCTGCCAGAATCTCCGCCCGGTCAGAGGCTGCGTAGCGGCGTGCACCCGCGCTGTCAAAGAGAGGACAGACTGGGGTCGGCGCGCTGGACAACTGCTTGCACAGGCTGCGTAGGCGGGTGTCGCTGTCCGTGGCCTCGTCGATCTTGCGGTCCTAGGTTTGGCCACGGTGCTCCCGCATCGCAGCCGTGAGGTCCTGCGCGCAGCGGTTGAGGTCTCTCTTGACGCGCGGGCAGCGCGTGTGGGCCCAGAGGCGTTGCAGTTCTCTCTTCCGTCGAAGGGCTGCTCGAAGGTGTGCTGGCAGCTCCTCCCTCCGGTTGGTAGTGGACGGAAGAGGAATCTTCGCCGCCTCCTGGGCGGACTGGATCGCTTCACCGATGCGCCTGGCGGCGGTCTCGACGTCGGCGGCGGTGGAGACGGTGATGGCGGCGTCGAAGCCTTCCAAGGCGCTTCGGTACTTGGTCCAGTCCACCTTGTGGCGTGGCGCTCGTTGTACCCTGCAGTCGGCGTTGAGCCCGACGGTGATCAGCAGTGCTGCTGGTGCTGTGTGTTGAGTTCGTACAGCACCTCGACGTCCAGTGGGTGTGGCAGGCCCTTGTGTGCCACCACGTCCTGAGGCCGGCCGCCGACACCAGGCGAGAACCCCATGCGGGATGTTTCGCATTGAGGTCCCCTGCGACCAGTGTCGGCACGCCGCTGGCGAAGAGTGTGGCGAAGTCGCTGGGCTGGAAGTCGTCTCCCGGTGGCCTGTACGCAGCGTACAGGTGCAGCTCCGACCCCCCGGCGTTGATGCGCACCCCGATGGACCTCGTGGACTGGAACGCAGCGAGGTCGAGTTCTTCGTGCACGATGTCCCTCCTGACCAGCGCGGCGGTCCCTCTGTACGGGACGCCGGCGGGAGAGACTTCGTCCCGACGGTACACGAAGAAGTTCGGGATGCGCAGGTCCTTTTGGGTGGCCAGCTTCGTCTCGCCCAGGAGGACAACGTGTATGTCCTGCGACTGGACGAGAAGGCGGAGGTCTTGGATATGCCCGAGGATACCCCCCGGGTTCCAGTAGATTACCCGGAGGGTGAAAGGGAGGCCGTGCAGATGGCAGCAAGCGCGAGGCAGGCTGGGGCCAGGTTCCCAGTCTGCACGGCTGTGGCAAACTCTACGAGAAACTCCTCGTAGAGTTTGCGGCGGTTCACCTCCATCGCCTCAATCGTTTGGAGGAGCCTCTCCACCCTGGCCCTTGTGGTAGAGGCCGATTGAGGCTGGCTGGTCGATGTGGCGGGGCGTGCGGGGGCAGCGGGGGCGGGCGCAGGCTCAGTGGCGCCAGCGACAAAGGGCTGTGGGGCAGCCCTTTCTCTTCGCTGTCGCTGGCGCTGTGGCTTCGGCTGCTCTTCGGCGGGCTTCTTAGTAGGGGCGGCCGTCGGTAGCGGTGTGGAGGAAGCGGCGGGGTGGGCGCCCTCCTTCCTCTTCTTGCGCCCTCTTCGCCTCTTCCTCTTGGCCGCGGTTGGGGCGCCCCTCTCAGTAGGGCCGTTTGCTGGGGTAGGGCCCACGAGGGCCTCCTCCACCGTGGGGACGGCGGTAGGGGCCCCCGCGGGGCGTTGTGGGCGGGCAGCAGTGTTCTTGTCCCCCGCTGGGATGGGGGGCGGCAGCTTGAGGCCCCTCTTGCGGGCCTCTTGGCGGTACGCAGGGCAGCGGCGGTCGTTGGCGGGGTGCGCCTTGCCGCAGTTGGTGCAGGTGGCCGGTTCCTCGCGGGGTCTTGGGCAGTCCGCCGCCGAGTGCCCGCCACCGCAGCGCACGCACTTGGGGGCGCGGTGGCAGGCCTCGCTACTGTGCCCGAAGGCTTGGCAGCGGTGGCATTGGGGGGGGGGCCCCCGCCCCCTCCACCCCTCCACCGTAACGCCGGGCATGTAGAGCAGTTCGTTGGTTGCGTACAGCCGGGCCTTTTCTTGATTGTCCAGGTGCTCTAGCTGGACATGAAAGAGGCAACCTGGACGGCCTCGGCGTGGCGGGATGGCGCGGATGTGCGTCACCCGGAAGTGGAGCTCCTCCAGCGCCTACTTGAGCTCTTCAGTGGGCGTGTCCGCCGGCAGGCCGCGGATGGCCACCTTCGTGGGGAGCTCTGCTGGCGGCGTGTAGCAGTGCCAAGAGATGGCACTGTCCTTGGCGCTCGCCTCCACCAGGTATTTCTGGACGGCCCGGAACTCCTCCGGCGAGCGTGGCAGAAAGCGCACCCCTTTCCCAAAGGGGCGCGCGTTGGGTGGGTGGCCGAGCACTTGCTTGAGGGCCGCAAAGTGCCCGGTCCAATTTGGCAGTGTGTCCACCACGATGGGCGGATAGGCGCGGTGTACGGAGCTTTTCGTGGGCTGCGGTGGTGGCGGCGGGGACGAAGGGGGTGGTGTCGCCCCGCGTGGGGATGCGGGCGCGCTCAACGTTGCCGCGTAGCTTCGCGGCTGCGCCTCAGGAGATGGCGATGGGGATGCGGGCGGCGGCAGTCTCCTCACCGGGCTGAGGATGGGCGCCAGCCCGGTGTAGGACGTTGCGTCGAGGCCGGATGGGGGCTGGCTCTCGGTGGGCGAGTGTGGGCTGTCCTGGGCGGGGACGGCAGTTTGCGTCTGGTGAGCAGGTGGGCTGGAGGGCGCCGATGCGTAGCATTCCTCTCCGCCGTACACGCCCCGCTCGTGGTTGTGTGGGCTCAGTGGATGGTCTGGCATCTGGGGGAACGACTCCGGCGAGGGCAGGAGGTCGATGAGTTCGAGGCAGACCCTCTTTTCTGCTTCCTCCTCGGGGCTGCTCTCGGGTCTGGGTCTCTTTGCCTTCCGCTCTTCTTCGGAGGGGCCCGTTTGTACAAAAACGGTCCCTGTCGAGGCCGAGGCGGTCGGCGCAGGTCCTTCGATGCTGGGCATAGGCATCTCTAGTGGTGTCAGCTCGTGCGTAAACAAGTTACGGGACACCACTTCTACGGGTCGCGCCGTTCTGCGGCGGGGTTGAGGAACAGGTGGGGGCGGAGGTCTCCCCTCGTCCTCCTCCATGTTGGTCACTGGTTTTAGGCACTGTTAAAATCGGTAGAGTGTCACTGTCACATAAACTTCCGCTCACTGGCGCACTTGGTCCACTTTTACTCAGAAAAGTGCTTGCAAGTGCAAGATTATGTGTCAATATCACTGTCCGATTTCACTCCACACTCGGTGAGCCGTCTCACCAAATCCGGTACACTGTATTCCAGTGGCACTGCAATCCAGGCACCGAAATCCGGGAGACGGGTGTCTCGACCTAACACACACGCGTGACCGGCGGCGGTCCCGTCGGAGCGCGGTGCTCGACGACGTTCACGGCGGCGCGGCGCGGCGGCGGTCAGGGAGACTACACGCGAGAGGGAGTGTGCAGGGGAGCCACTAGTGGGTCTTCGGTTACCCGGAGCGCATACCAGACTGAAGTCCGGTAGCGAGCTCGACGGATAACTTACTCGCGCAACTAGGGGCTAACTGCGAACCTATCCACGAACTACACTACGACGGAGCGCGGGTAGTTCTCCAAACGGACGTGCGGTCGCGTCGACGTTCAGAAGGGGACCGTGGCTCTGTATACTCCATAGAAACTTAGGACCGATCTCACTGGCTATACGCCACAGAGAGCCGCTTCGAATCCACCAAAATTTTACCTTTTTTTTATTGAAATAAAACAATTGTATTTCATTTATTATGGTAACGGTGATTCGAGCCTAAAAAAAAGTTGTGACCCAGAAATAGTCATTTTCCTACGTACTTTTTCCTACCTTATTTCTGTAAATGTAATTTCCTATGAACTTCTTTTTGTGTTCTGAGGTAATTTCTGTATAAATGTGGGGCAAACAATGTGTCATTGGTGAGCTTCCGTTTCACCAGTATTACCATTCCTCTGTAAGTGTAAGGAACTATCTCCTTCCCGTCTTGGGATGCTTGCATCTGAGGGCCTCTTTCCTGCTTCGCCTTCATCCCTTGCGGACCACTCCGCGGTCCGGCGGCCGCTGCGCTAGAGGTTCTTCCGGTTGCTGTTCCGAGGTGGCCGTCTGTTTGCTCCTATTTGCTACATGGCACGGACGACATCCCGACACTCGCCGGCACACTTGCCGACGGGGAGGCGGATGTTGAGTTGGCACTCTTCGCCGACAACAGCGCCTTCTTCGCCTCCTCGCGCAAAGTGTCTGCCGCCGTCGGGAAGATGCATCGCCTGCTGGACAGGCTCCCGGAGTGGCTGGACAAGTGGCGCATGGCCGTCAACGTGGGGAAGACGGCCGCCATGCTGACCAGCCGCCACCGAGCCTCGTCCGCGCGCCTGCAGCTTCGCGGCCAGGACGTCGCGTGGAGCTCCTCAGTCAAGTACCATGCGCCCCGCAGCCTGCGCATGGGAGTGCAGGTCGTCCACGTCGTCCGCCAAGCCCGGACGGCGAGGGCACTTCTGCGCCCCGTGCTCACCTCAAGACTGCCCCCCAGGACCAAGTTGGGGATATACAGGACGTACGTGCGCTCGCGACTCACCTACGCGGCGCCCGCATGGTACGTCCTGTGCTCCGCGACCAACCGCAAGAAGCTGCAGGCCCAGCAGAGCATCGCCCTGAGGGCCATCGTGGGGGGGGGGCCTTACGTCCGCAATGACGTAATTGCCCGGGACTTGCTGGTGGAGAGTGTGCAGGAGTTCGTGGTCCGTCTGTCGCGCCGTATGTTCGACTGCGCTGACAACTACGACCGGCCAGACGATGGAAGGCCGTACCCGCGGAGCTCCTTCAGCGGCCGAACTCCGCCAGCTCGGAGCTGCCAACACCACCTTGACTTGACACGCCATGATGGCACAGTCCCGGGGGTCGATACCCCCGGAGAAGCCGCCCGGGGCAAGAGGCCCAGTCTCACACCCCGAACCTGCAGAATACAACAAACATTTACGTACAGGCACATACATTGCTGTATGTAAATGTTTATGTTTATCCATGCGCCCCACTTGAGGTAAGCCGCCTCCAATTTTAAGTAGGCCAAGAACCAGGAGAGAAGGCCGTGTGAGAGCAACCCGTCGACACGTGGCTGAGTCTTCATGACGTCTGCCCGGTATGTGGCGCGCAGCGCCCCCAAGCGGCTCCCATCTTTGCGGGGGCTTCGCCGGTCAATTTGCTTGTGGAAGGCCGTGGGTCGATTTCACGCTGCTGCGAAATCAGGAGAAACTGTCGCGCGCGTCTGTCCTCTACTGTGAACATCCGTCGTCTTATGGTCATGGATCTGAATCGCGCGGCCTTCTCACACTTCTTTATGCGCAAGCATCGTTGCACGGTCTCGACCAGTAAGAGCGCGTGGAAGCGTGACTTTGATTAATAATCTGATTGGTCATCCTAACTGTGTATTTGGTATGAAGAGAACTGAGGGCTAGTGCGAGTTTTTTCCTTCACTTTCGATAGCGAGAGCGTTTGCGTTTTGTATAGGAGTGACAAAGAGACAACTATGTGGCGCGCTTTGTCACTCCTATAGAATATGAGTTTACGTAAACGCGATCGAGTAGTTAAAAAAACTCGCACTAAGCACTCTGATCGCCTTTTACTATTCCTTCGTTTATTTGTTTTCCCTGAATTTAGCTTTTTTTTCCTACTCACAACTATTCACCTAGACCTAATCTTTACCCACTTATTATTTCCAGACTCTACCAATTAAAGACTGCACGATATATCCTTTACTTACAAACAATACAAAAGAACGTATCGTAGGGGCTATCATTTACAACTATTACAAACAAGACCTCTGCGTTACGCTCGTGAACGGGTGCCGTCCGTGTGTCTGGCCGCAGCATTGGTGTTGTATTACCTTTTAAGAATATTAAATTATGTTTGACTTCACAAGTATTGATTGCACTCAAGCTCATGGATCTTGAGATTCTTGGTATACGAACACTCATACCTAATTTGTATTAGCTTTAAGTTGATTTGAGAAAATATGGTCAGAGTGGAGTTTTTTTTTTCGCTGCCTTTTTCTCCACTACAGACGGCCCTAAGGCAGCGGCTAACATTATACCTACATAACTGTATGTACATCGACATTCAACAAGCAGAATGTAAATTCTTTACGTTGAAATAAACATTTTTGATTTTGGGAACAGGCAAATGAAGACGTGTGCTAACCTCATTACGGATTCGCATTGCGTTATAATTTGATTTTGTAATTTTCCGTCATTAAAATTATAATGAATTTATTAAATTTCAATGGATTATTCCAAAGTTCCATTTTCAATTATGTATATTTATTCAATGAAATTTGGAATTGCGCAGACGAGGGACTTTTGTCCCTGAATCGTTTAAAAAATGTTCAGTGTGCAGTGTTCAGTTCCGTGTGCGGCCATTTGTTGAATTGTTGCCCGCAAATCGGAGAAATCTCATGTCATAATACAGAGTCTTGATTTGTACAGTTAAATCCGACTCGGGGTGGTTATTTACATGATACTGAAGCAAAGAAAAAATATATTAATGAAATTTTGTTTTAGTTTTAGAGTCGGATTTAACTGTAAAAATCAACACCCTGTATATTATCAGGTCATTTGTCAGGATTGTGGCAGAAAGCAGTCCCTAGTCTCTGCTTACCCCTCCGGAATACAGACGCGAGCTTATGTACTACTCTGTGTAAAAAGTATCGGGAATATGTCAGTAAAAAGACCCGCGTAAAAGTATTTGTTTTAATTTTTTTACTGCATGTTGGTAGCACTGTACTGATTTACCGCGCAAATTTTGAGCGGAATCTGTCATTTAGTTTTTTTTAAATTGCACTTTTTGTTGGTCATAGTTGTGAGTCCTCGGCGATTTTTGCAATGGAAAATATTGTTGAACAAAGAGTGTGCTTTAAATTTTGTGTTTCGAATGAAATGTCTTGTAGTGAATCACTGAAAATGTTACAAAAAGCCTACGGCGAATCGTGCATATCAAAAACAAGGGCATATGAATGGTGTAAAGCTTTTAAAGAAGGTTAAGAACCTAGTAGTGGACTTGCCTCGTTCTGGGAGACCTTCGACGGCTACGAACAAAGAAAACATCGACAAAATCAAGAATCTAGTGCTCAAAAATCGTTGTATGAGTCTCAGAGAGTTGGCTAATGATGTAAACATATCTTTTAAGTCCATTCACAACTTTATCATTGACATTTTGGGCATGAAACGCATCGCTGCTCGACTAGTTCCGAAAGAGCTCAATTTCGTTCAAAAAGCGCAGCGAAAGCATATCGCTGAAGACGTGGTTTCCCGAGTTTCCACGGAATCTACCTTTATGAAACGCATAATTATTGACGACGAAACATGGGTTTATGAGTAAGTTAAAATTACCGCTTCGAGGAAAAAGTTTTGAGCCGATAGAAGCCATAAAAGAAAATTCGCTGAATGAGCTAAAGGCCATACCGCAAGTAGAATACAAAAAATGTATGGAGGACTGGGTGAAGCGGTGGAGATGTTGTTTTGCAAGCAATGGGGCCGGCCTACTTTGAAGGCGATAAAATAAATTTAGATGAATAATAAGTTTTTTTTGTTTTATTGAAAAATTCCCGATACTTATTACACAGAATGTATGTGTAATATATAAAATTCTCGTGTCACCGTCTGAGAAAGGTTATCTATTTTTCATAGCCCTGCCTGAGTGAAAAAAAAATAATACCTATGGCGAAAAAGCGTTTGCCGGGTCAGCTAGTAGAAATATATATTGGAGTCTGTGCCAAATTCCTGACCAGCATACATACATTTTGGGCACCGCGTCCAAAATGTACTTCTACAATGCCTACATGTATTCGTATTAAAGACAAAGTCAAATATTTTATTCATAGTACAAATAGAATATTTACTTTATGAACGTCAAAGTTGTTAGTTTCACAATTAATAGATTACATGGAGAAGAGACTAACTAAGAAACTCCACATTTATTCTTTTCAAAACAGTAGCCTAAATTACTAACATAACAACATTTACATTGCTTCCGGCCCCGCAAACCGGATAGGTACCCTGTGTCGTGGGAACCAGAAACAGTGACGTCACAAACACGTAAACAAACATCCAAATCCTTTATTTTTTTCTGTTTGTTCTATTTGTTTAAACTATAAATATAAGAAAGTTTTTGTTTTTTGTAAATTTTATGTATTTGTTGTTTTGTTATGTTTGAGTATTGTGCCGTTGCATAAATTATTTCTCTCTCTCTCTCTCTCTCTCTCTCTGTCTCTCTGTCTCTCAAAACCTGTTTTGCTGCTGAATTATTTTTTTAATTTTTTGCTATATTGTCGCATATCTCTTAGATTTAATATAGGTACTTAAGTATTGTCATGTATTTCAGGTTTCCGTAGTAGGGCTACAGATGTTATCTAAAGAATGAGTCTGTAATAGTGCTTTTATTAATAAAAATGGGTTTACTTGGCACATATTTTTGTCTTTCTATTCTTGTCTTGGTACCTACTATAGAAATAATAAATCGCTCGTAGCCCCGGCTGCCGGCAGAGTGATCTTAAACCCACCAACCTCAGCCAATCCGGACTAGGCCCCGGTGGTGGTGGGTGGCTTATACCTTCCTCAGGGAAGAGATCCGTGCCCCTCGGTGGGGACATAATGGCTTGATGATGATGATGATGTATCCACTCCGGACCCACCATACCCCTGGCCATACCCTGGGGGTAGGGTGGGACGGAACCATACCACCGTGGTGCTGTGTATGCCTTCAGCACCATACCCTTAGCCATAAGATATCCTATGGTTATGGTCCTACTGTGTGACTGCGATGTCCTTGCCCGAAAAAGAATGAGCCTTCTGGGAATAGCTTACCCCAAACCAGAGGACTTCAGGCACCTGTCCCTAAAGGGTGTGACCGACCTCGTAGAGTTCATCTTCGATTAGGCTTAGGTGTAAGGTCAAGGGGCAGACACAACAGATCCCACTGGGTCGAAGTGTTGCCGACTAATTTGTCGGCCCCCGCACGACTACTCGATAAGATAAGATATCCTATGGTTAAGATGTTTTGTGTTGGGATTTAACTCTCGTCGTCGTACTAGCTTGCGATGACAGCGAGGCTCACGTGCCTTCCGAAGAAATTAAAAAATCGCGTCGGGTTTATTTAACATGAAAACTGTATAAATCAACTCCTGTGTGTTGACAATTAATTATTTGTAGGATAGCAAGTTTGAATTTGTCTCACATAGCCAAATCTTATTGTCACCCTTTTATTTAGAAATGGACATGCGGCCTCTACTACCAACTCGGTCGGCTCGCTTTTCAGCTGCGAGTACGAAGTCGTTAAGCCGGCCTCACACAGCCGGAAATTCAGAAACGGATATTAATCCAGAAAGCATGGAATTACATTATAATGTAATCTTGCGCCACACACATTCTAATTTTCTCAGATTATGATTTCCATACTTTCAGGATCAATATTCAGACATTCCGGCTGTGTGAGGCCGGCCTGACTTGATTAGGCCGGCCTCACACAGCCAGAATGTCTCGCTGAATGAGGAATTTGATTTTTCTGACAGCTATTAAAAAAAAATAGTTCCAAAAGCTACGATGAAATGGCGCTTGATCGAGAGGGTTTAGGGTAACTCATCCATTAACTGACCACCTTCCGGAAACTGTCCACTCAGGGGACGTTGTTTAAAAGTAACTCATTTGACATCCTGTCAAATAGGTACCCAATTCTCGTTGGTAGGTACTCTTTGTGGAATCCTCCATATACAGGGCGTCCTAAAGTTATGGGACATGAAGGGAAAGTAGGTACCTTAAATATCGTAGATAGGGTATTTTGCTGAGAGAAGACTTTATATTATTTTTAAAAGTTAGTAATTCTGCATTCAAAGATTTTCTAAAAATGACTTGCCTCGTCTGGGAATCGAACCGACTTAAATGTAAAAAAAACATCCCTACTTTTATGATGCCTATCGAAAGCATGGCCAAAAAATAATAACTCGTAAGTAACATAGTATTAGGTTTGTAAGCACTACCCCCCTTTTAAAAGCAACCAAGGGTCATCTGAAACATAATGCTTTTAGCATTAAGTTCACCCTTTGTATTTTTATTTCTATATAAAACTGTGCAATAAAGTATTTTAATAATAATTTAAAAGCAACCAATGGTTATCTGGAAGATAATGCTTTTAGCATTAAGTTCACCCTTTGTATTTTTATTTCTATATAAAACTGTGCAATAAAGTATTTTAATAATAATAATAATAGTTATATTAGTATTAATGATGATTAGATATTTTAAGAAAAATATGTTTTCTTTACATGTACTTATTTACTGTTTGTACGGATGAAAAGGGACACAATAGGGAATGGATGAAAATATCAGAAGTGCTTGATATTTTTTTTGGTGATAGGAATAACCTTCCTTAACGCGGGAAAAAAGTTTAATTTTTTTTGGCCCCGTAGTTAATTTTTAAATATACTTAATATTTTTCCATCCGTCGTTCTGGGCTTAGTACGGCATATCAGACATATTCCTTAGTCCGCTACGTATGAAAAAAAATCCACCTTGAAAAGCTGTCAATGATTTTTTTTTTTAATAAGTAGCGGACCAAGGAATATGTCTGTTAAGCCGTACTGAGCCCAGAACTACGAATGGAAAAATATTAAGATTATTTAAAAATTAACTACGAAGCCAAAAAAATTGAAACTTTTTTCTCGCGTTAAGGAAGGTTATTCCTATCACCGAAAAAAATATCAAGCACTTCTGATATTTTCATCCATTCCCTATTGTCACTCGCCTTAAATTCTATTTTAATTTGGAGCTCCACACTTTTTAAAATTGATACATTCACTAACAAATTAAATGTGTAGACTCAGATGTTCACACTCGTATTGAAATTGAAAAATGTGCTCGGCCAAAAAAGGTTTCTAATCTCTGACATGTCAAAAAATGATAACTGTCAGAATTCTACGGATTTAAAAATCAGACTATAGTCGCGGCGGCGAATGCGCGTTCCCGTAGCCGGCAAACTGTGCCGCGCGAATGGTTGCCCCGCTCGCCGCTTGCCGCATCGCCGTTCGCACCGCCGATCCCCGTGGCCAGGCCGTAACGGTAGGCCATTTCAGTCGCTAGTCGCCTCGCCGTTGAAACAAACTCATAGAAATGTACGTAGCAGTAGCAAGCAAAGTCAAAGTCAAATATTTTATTCATATTACAAATAGAACATTTACTTTATGAACGTCAAAGTTGTTAGTTTCACAATTAATAGATTACATGGAGAAGAAACTAACAAAGAAACTCTATATTTATTCTTTTCAAAACAGTTTTAGTCTAAATTACAAACTCTGAAACTTACAAAATAATATCTTGGATGTGTTAAACACTAGACACATTTATTCGCTGATTAAATTTAATATTAAACTATTATTTAATGCCAGACGTCCTTGTCTTCTAAATAAGCGTTAAGATAAAGATAAAGATTATTTATTTGTCAAACATGAGATATAAGGTTGTTACATTGAAATACGTCCTGTACCTACATGTTTCGCCCATCGGGACTTACAAAATATTTAGAGAGCACCATCGTTTGTCATTAAAATATATCTCTATCACAAAATACTTTCCATACGAGCTATATTTACGTCAATTATGTTGATATTGGTAAAATCAAATGCAGACCAAAAAAAAAAAATGAAATATCAACTTGTCAAATATTATTAAGTACATTTCAAAGTCAAGTTTGTGTGTAGAAGAGTCAGTACATAGTCATATAATAATAAATCAATCAGTTAGAAATTCTATTAGATAGATAGATAGATAGATAGATAACACTTTATTGCTCAACCATAATACAGAGTTATTGTAATTTCCTTATGTCTAAACTATTAGCTTATAGTAGCATTTTTCTAGTAGCATTTTTTCAATTTAAATTTGAATTGGCCCATGTCAAATTCTCGTATATCTCTTGGTATTTTATTATAAATCATAGGCCCCATGCAATATAGACTTTTATGCATAAGTGCGGTATTGGCTCTACGTAAACATACCTACTCTATTTTCATCCCGTTGTAAGCGGGTTCTGACTAGCGAGATCGGTCGGAAAATGTCTGGGTTCGATTTTACAAAGAGTGCTACATCTAAAATATACATTGACGGAAGTGTTAGAATATTGTAGTTTTGAAAGTATGGTTTACAACTATCCGTCTTTTTCAGTCCAAACATTGCCCTTAGACACCTTTTTTGTACTTTGAATGCTATCTCTCTGTCGGTTGAGTTACCCCAAAAGATCAGACCATACCGCAACAATGAAGCTACCGTGCCATGATATGCAGTAATTAGAGCATCAATATTAGTGACAGGGGCAAGTTTATAGAGGAGATAAGCAGACGAGCTAACTTTTTTGCAAAGTTCCGCAATATGCGCTTTCCAGTTTAAATTTCGGTCCACCGTTAGTCCTAAGAATGTTGTGGTCTCTACTTGTTGTATTTTAATATTTTCATAATGAATATCCAAATTTGCTGTTGGTAACCTTTGGCTAAATTGCATAAAATTAGTTTTACTTAAATTTTCCTTCAAGTTATTATTGTTTAACCAAATTATAATAGATTGTAGAGTCCGATTTATATCACATTCGTAAAAAGTTTCTTGGTCACATTGGATTGTGACAGTGCTATCATCTGCAAATAGGGTCATCGGGTGTGGAGTGGCTCTGGGAAGATCATTAATGTACATTAAGAATAGTAACGGTCCCATTACACTGCTCTGTGGGACGCCATGGCGAACTTCACGCTCACGTGACCTTTAAATATCTTCATGTTTAGTTTTAGGATTGATTTTTGAGATTTCTGTACATTGTGTCCTGTTTTTAAGATATGACTCTATTAATTTCCACACATTTCCCCTTATTCCGTATGCCTCAAGCTTTCGCAGTAAGATAGTATGTTCTACGTAATCGAAAGCCTGTGTCATATCCATGTATAACGCAGAGACTGGAACTCTTGCATCTACACATGTCATAACTGTGTTTAAGAAATCGTAAACAGCCAGATTAATCGTCTTATTTTGCCTGAATCCCTTTTGTTCCTTAGTTAATATGTTATTATGTTCCAGATAGGTGTACATTTTTGCATAAATATATTGCATAAAATTTTTGCTATTATCGGAATAAGGGCAATTGGTCTATAAAATTCCATTAGGTGTCGGTTTTCTTTTTTAAAGACTGGTTTTATTATCGCTTGTTTCAAATTATTAGGATATATACCCGCTGCTATGCTTAGATTAATAATATGACTTAGATGATGGCAAATTTCTAGGGCTACGTATTTTATTATCTTTGTAGAGACGGCATCGTATCCCACACTGTTTGTATTTTTTAATGATTTAATTATTCTAAAAATATCGTATGGAATACTAGCCTCCATGAACATCGAATTACTACACGGTGTAATATAGGATCCTAATAAACGTGTGTGTGTGCCAGCATTGTCAATGGGCTTAATTTTGTCAATGAAAAAGTCATTAAATGCATTTGATATGGCTTGTGGATCTGTAATCGTCTTTTTGTCAATTTCTATTTTAGAGATAGAGTCTTTAGGTATGGTTTGCTTGGAACTATTTATTATTTGCCATGTGGCCTTAGACTTATTGTCCGACATTTTTATTTTATAATTATTTTGGGCGCGTTTTGTTAAACGTACGATTTTTTTGAAAATTTGTGTATATTTTTTAAAATTTGTTTTATTTAGTTTATTAGGTTCAAGTCTGTACAACCATAGTAACTTTCTCTTTTTTCGGCTGCAAGCTTTTATACCACGCGAAACCCAGCTAGGGCGTTTAACTGTTTTTATTGTGACTACTTTATAGGGAAAGCAAAGGTCGTAGAACAATCGAAATTCTTCTATGAATTCATTATACGCAGTGTTAGGGTCACTGGTTTCGTATATTTTGGAAAAAGAAAGAGTTTTAATAATTTCCTTAAATTTCTCCATATTTTCTTTATTGTAGTCTCTACGTTTGGTAGGTACGCCAAAAAGGTAGGAGGCAGACTTTTTTTGCTGGACATTTTAGCAGCTGAGCAGTATGGTCAGATAATGATAATTCTATCACTTCCGCTTTACAATTTTTTCTGAAGTCATGTGCAAAAATATCTATACAGCTTCCACTTACAAGTCTCGTTGGCCGTCTTAATTCTAGTTTTAGGTTAAAGTTCAAAAGTAAACACTCAAACTCTAGTTTAACAGCACTTTCTTTTAGTAAATCTATATTAAAGTCGCCAGCAACTATTAAATGCTTACGTTTCCTCGATAGTTCCAATAGCAGTCCGTCCAGGCGCTCGAAGAAGAGATTAAGATTGGCTGGTTTGGGCACTCTATATACACTTACAATTATAATTCCATGGGCGGTGAGTTCCACAGCACAACATTCAATTACACCACTTACTGACCGCTTGGCCACATCTGGAAGATCGGTGAAATCGTGTCCGTTTTTCACCAAGATGCAGGATCCTCCTCTCTTACTTTTTTTCTGCTATAGAAAGCGGCTAAGTTAAAGTTCGGAACTGTTAAAAATTTTTCAGAGCCTAACTCCATGAAATGTTCCGTTAGGCATATTACATCCACGCATTTACCGTTATCATACAGCCCTTCAAGGCAGACCGTGAGTTCATCCGATTTATTTAATAGACCTGCAATATTCTGATGCATAATATTAATCCACTTATTCACAAAAAAACGTACTATTTTCCTGTATGTCTTCTTCGTTCGGAGTATTTAATTGTGATCGGGATTTGTTGTTGAAGGTATCAATATCCTTTATTAGATTTTTTAAATCTCTAAATACAGTACACATTCCGGCATTATTTATTACTAGACGAAAACCCGGCTTCGCTCGGGTAAAATGTAGACGCAAAATAATATTCCACTATGTTTTTTTATATGGTAACGCCTCTGTATTTATCAACCACCAGTAGATATAAATCTCTTAATACATTCAGATACATAAGCTCACACCTGTATCCCAGAGGAGTAGGCAGAGACCACGGACTGTCACCTGCCACTATCCTGACGAATCACTTTCGCTTCATTGACATCCATTAGTCGTTGCATGTACCCACATCGGTTTCGGGTACTTTTAATCTTGCCCTTTGCTAATACATCCCCTATTTGGTCGAAGTATGTCCAACTGGGGCGTCCCTTACCGGCCCTTCCACTCACATTCGCCCGATATATTTGCTTTGTCAGTCTTTCTTCGTTCATCTTCTCCACATCTCCAAACCAACGCAACATTCCTTTTTTCAATTCTAGTCACTCACTACATCCTCTTTCTCTACATCCTCGGTCTCTGATCACACTATTACGTATTCTGTCATTCAAAGTAACACCACACATATTTCTTAAGGATCTCATTTGTACTGCACTAATCCTACTTTCATGATTCTTTTGCCATACCCAAATCTCGCTACCATGCTTACATCAGTATTGGAACCAACACACTATTACGGATAGCCAATCTTGCTCTTTTGGACATGTTCTGGCTACTCATGAAGGAATGCAAGGCGAAAATCGCAAGGCGATACTTATCATAACTTTGTCATGGGTACCTCATCACAAATTACTACATGAGCTTCCTTCATAAACTTAACAGCTAGTGAATCTAATGTCGTATGAGACGTAGAATCCACTTGGCTAATCAACTAAAAACAGCTCCCTCTCTTTGGCTTTACAGCTTTTAGTTTTGTATTGGGGTGGATTTACAATCCTGTCGAAAATTCACGTTGAGGGGATAAAAAAATAAATATTGCTCGAGAATCGTAACTTTTTTACATTTACATGCTTTAAATATACCTGGTTTATAATGCGCTTTAACCCAAAAATACTCAAAATCAATAGATTTTTAGTAATAAAATAAATACTGCTATAAAAATCATCACCGTCTGTGAAAAAAATTGCTACTCTTGACGTTTGCCGGCAAAAAGTCGAATACCCGACGTAGGAACTAGATTTTAATTCATATATATATAAACTCACGCCCGTTATCCCCGAAGGGGTAGGCAGAGGCACCAGTCTCTAGAACTGGACCCACGTTTTGCCGAGTTTATTAGGTCCCAAACGTGACAAGTGGCAAGCCTGTCGCCGTTATCCGGGCACAATTTATCAGCGAATGGTGTTGCTGTGCAAACAAATGTACGTAACTAAAAGTCATTGGTACATGCGTGGTTCGAACCCAGACCCTCATGATCGAGAAGCAAAGGTCAATTCATTATTTACGTTTATCCATATTGTATATAACTTTATAGAAAAGAAAATAATAATTTCTTCGTAAGATAAATGATCAATTAATTAACAAAATTTTAGCATCGATATTCGTCAACACCGTCACAGCAACATCAAAGTGAAGGTAGTTCTGTATGCGTTGCATTTACGTGGCCAGCGATATCCTGATCTGCTTCCTCAGTTCAATAGCAAACTCCGAAGCGAGTCGCACGTGCATAACGCGCTCTCCGAGAGCAAAGATTTTGTTGCGAGTGTCCAAAAAAGTTGATTAGACAAAGTTGCCGTCATGACCGTCAGACTGTGGTTCAAGGTAAATACATAAAATAGCATTACCATTAATTTCAATAAGATCTTGATGTAAGTGAAGATGCTAAAGAAAATAGCGGTATCTTGTTGTTGATATTACTTTTCTAGAAAAAATTACGTAATGTTCGAATCGTCATCACCATACGCATCATCACCGTTTACAAATGATGTGCGGATCCCCAACCCGCATGCCCAGCGTGGGGATTATGGGATTATGGATTACCCCCAATGATGGCACGACCAAGGAAATGGCCCCCAGTTCCCAGCCGCCTCGCTATTGCATAGCAGGGGCTGCTAAGAATCACCGGGCTACCTCAGGCTGCCACAAACAATTGACCCTGGCAACGTTCAATGGGCGCACTCTGAGGCTTGACCATCATCTAGCGCAGTTGGAAGTGGAGTTAGAGAACATTAAATGGCATGTTCTGGGGTTATGTGAAGTCCGTAGAGAGGGGGAGGACACCGTAACCCTAGACTCGGGCCATATTCTCTACTTTCTCGAGGGTGATAAAACATCCCAGGGTGGCGTAGGTTTCCTCGTCAATAAGGCCATCTCTAACAACGTTAAAGAAATCTCTAGTGTGTCGACCAGAGTAGCGTATCTTATCCTTCGGCTGTCCAAGCGTTACAGCATGAAGGTCATTCAGGTTTACGCACCGACCTCAACACACTAGGATGATGAAGTGGAGGATATGTACGAAGGCATATCCAAAGCCTTACATAACACCACGAAGGCTCACTTCAACGTTGTTATGGGGGACTTTAACGGCAAGGTGGGAACCCAGAGTGGCAACAAGTCCCGAATAGGCCCGCATGGTTATGGAGTCAGGAATCACAGGGGGCAAATGCTTGTCAACTTCCTTGAGAAAGAGGAGTGATTCTTAATGAACTGTTTCTTCAAGAAACAGCCTCATCAAGGGAGGTGGACATGGCAAAGCCCCGACACTGTGACTTAAAATGAGATCGACTTCATAATGATGGATAGCAAGCACATGTTCAGAGATGTCTCAGTGATCAACAGGTTCAATGCCGGATCTAATCACTGACTTTGTGGAATATGAGAAGGCCTTTGACTCTGTCGAAACCTGGGCAGCTCTGGAATCCTTACAGCGATGCCAAGTAGACTATCGTTATATCGAGGTGTTGAGATGTCTATACGAAGCCGGCACCATGAGTGTCCAAGTACAGGGCCAGCAGTCTAAACCTATCAGACTGCCCAGAGGAGTAAGACAGGGGGATGTTATATCCCCGAAACTGTTCACGAGCGCGTTGAAAGACATGTTTAAGACGCTGGACTGGAAAGTAAAGGGCATTAACATAAACGGCGACTACATCTCGCACCTGCAATTCGCGGAGCTGAACCAGATGCTAGGCCGGCCAGCCTAGCTTCAGCCTCGTGACGTATTGGTCTTGGCATGAATTTGGATAAAACCAAAGTCATGATCAATGGCCACATAGATCCTACACCGATCGTCGTAGATCAAGAAATCGTTTCCGAATATTACCTCGGGCAGATTCTGCAGTTAGGTGAAAACAATTTCGAGAAGGAAGCCAAGAGGAGGATCCAACTGGTTTGGGCAGCGTATGGGAAACTACGCCGAGTCTTCTCGTCATCAATACCGCAATGCTTGAGAACGAAAGTTTGCTATCAGTGTGCCATACCTGTAATAACCTACGGAGCCGAGACGTGGACACTCACGACACGGCTGGTTCACCAGTTCAAAGTCGCTCAGCGAGCTATGGAGAGAGCTATGCTCGGAGTTTCTCTGAAGAATAGAATTCGTAACGAATACCTCCGACAGAGAAGCAAAGTTATCGATATAGCTCAGAGAATTTAGCAAGCTGAAGTGGCAGAGCCGACTACCGTTGGGGTAAACGTGTCCTTGAGTGGACACCGTGACTTGGCAAACGTAGTGTATGACGCCCTCCAACCAGATGGGATGACGATCTGCGAAAGACTGCAGGCAGATGCTGGATGCGGCAAGCTGACGACAGGGCGCTACGGCGCTCATTAGGGGAGGGCTATGTCCAGCAGTGGACTAATATAGCCTGATGATGATGATGAGGACAAAAAAATTAATAAGTAGATAGTTACCTCTTTGATTACAAAAAATGGACCAAAAACCACCGATGACCACAACAAACCAATGTGATGATTATGTAAGAGAATCTTGTTAAATTATGAAAAAAGAAAATTTGGTCAGTTTCTTAGTAATATAATCAATCGTAGAATAACACAGAACAGTAATCAACTACACAAAAGTAGTTGATTACCAAAAAACTGACCAAATTTCAATTAACTTAGTAATAAAAATGATGATTACGTGTTGCTTGTACAATAATTTATGTTTTTTACATGACTAATTACCAATAAAACTGACCAAATCTCAATTAACATAAAAATATAATAATAATAATTAAGTGAAAAGTAAAAGACTGTTTAGGATTGTTAGTAAAATTGTGTTGAGTTATATCATTAGAGGTAGAAGAAAATGACTGTATACGATTGTTATCAGAATTGTGTTGATTATATCTTTAAAAACATTTGATTTTCATATATTTTGTTTTTAATTTGACATACTTACTTAGTTAAAGCATCATCACCATACACACGAAATCATCACCATCCATAGATAAATCACCGCCATACCATAGTCGTCATCACCATCTCACCTCCTTTTATTTGAATGCTGATATCTTCAGATCAACGTTAAAAATCTTGGTCTAAACGCAATGTAAGAACATTATAGTTATCCTACAATTATTTTATCCGGTTTTACTAGCATTCCAATGTGTTTTAATTTTTTTGAATTTTTTGTTCAGAGAAATTTTTGTCGAGTAAATCCACCCATTGACCACATGTTTTTCTTCATCATTTTAATTTTTGGTATTTTTCTTATCTAGGCTTTTTCATTTCAATAAGTTTATTGGTACATATCTAAGCAAAACAATAAAGATCAATTTATGACTTTGATTTCCTTTTTCAATTATTTTTCAGACCCTTCCAAAACTCAATGTCAATTATTGTCTTCCCTCCCGCCCTCAGAAGAAGGACCTTCTTCTGAGCTCCCGCCAATGAAAAACACCACAGTTTACTTACTACACCTTCTCAGTTGGCACAGATTGTAATAACCTTTTTGGATGCCACGGTATTCCACACACCATGGAGTTAACAAATTATATCAAAGGGCCGGTTTAGATTATCTTAGTGTTTATGAGAGTGCTTTACTTTACACTCTGTTGCAACATTATGCTGAATCGGGCCCATTTTGGGGGCTCAACCTTTAACGACCTCTGTGGCGTAGTGGTTAGCGCATCTGACTACCACGCGAGAGGCCCCGGGTTCGAATCCCGGCTGGGGACAAAAAAAAAAATCCCTGGTCTTGGATGTTTACATGTTTGTGACGTCGCTGTTTCTGGTTCCCACGACACAGGGTATCCTAGTGTGGGGCCAGAAGCAATGTATGTGCCTGTATGTAAATGTAAATATGTAAATGTAAATGATTATTTTCATGCTATACAGTTTATTTATTTTTACGTTTTTTATGCTTTCTGTGTTTTTTTTTTATTATTGTACGCATTATGTGTGTTATTTTGTTTTGTTTTGAGTATCAAATAAATAAATTTTCTTTCTTTCTTTCTGTCTTTCTTTCTTTCTTTCTTAAGGAGAGTGCTTTTGTAGAAACGTGTAAGCGCCACTTGCTTTAGTACGTTTTACGGCATAGTACGGTTCTAGTTGCCTTTCAATTAGAATCAAAATAGAATTGGTTTCTATTGTTCTATCCAGTAACACCTGAGCGCTACTGAACACTAAAAATTTAGTGAGAACTTTAGGAGAGTGCGCAAGTGACCCGTGACGGGTGCGTGTTGTTTTCAATAACTCGAATTATCAAACTTACCTACTTATGTGTTCCATTAAAACTCATAGTATTTTGAGTAGGATAGCGCATATTTCGCGACGTCGACGAAGTGACACTCTACTGGAAGAAATATAAACGTTCACTCGAACGTCTAGTAATTTACTAATGCACTTGCCTCTCTAATTGTATTATAGCACTCTCCTAAACACTAAAATAATGTAAACCGGCCATAACAGTTCACAATGAAAACTTGTGACACTAACACAACAATGATGACATTGACTTGACATGTTTACTTAGCAACGCCATTGTTGAATTTAATAATTTTTATATTGATGCTGCTCGATAATATGAATTTTCCGCCCATATGTTGTCGACTCAGATCAACTTTTTGTTTACGCTCTTTCATTTGGTGTGCATATCGTTCGAGTCTAACGTAGACCCGAACGAAATTATTAATATAGATTCCAGTATGCCTGGAAAACATCGTGTAGTCATATTTGAGGTTCTTGTTACAGTCTAAGAACCACGCATGTTCATGTGTTATTAAATCTAGGTAAATGAGGTTGTTGAAGTTTTCAACTCTCCAGTTGTACATGGTGGCAAATTGTGAATGTTTAATCGTCGGTAGTGTTACGTTAAAGCCCGGGAGGAAAAATAAAACGTAACGAGTTTCTAAGTCTTATCACTTATAATAGAAAATAACTATAGTATAGCTTCTTATGTTAGCTAGATGCTAATTTAACATAAATAAATAAGTTTCTGAACAAACTAATTTTCTAAGGCACTGCTACGAGTTTCTAAGTCTAACATTAAATTATTATTAAAAACTTATGTTACATAAAAATAGTCTCCGGGCGAGGTTCTTTGTCTCTAAAGTCAATTCGAGTTGCACTGAGCTGTTAAGTAAGGAAAGGAATACCGCACAACACTCTCCTGAGTTTTGAAGCACCACACGAAGAAATGTAGCCGCTTAAGTGACAGTGGAGGCAGTCCCCGGCCGCCTCGTAGAAGGCAGGCGAAGATTCAACGACGAGAACTCGGCGAGAAGCAGACGAGTTTGCAACAGCAGGTAGATACGTTGGTCGTAGCCGTAACGTAACACCCTGGAATTTGTCAAGGTGGGCATTTAAAGTAATGTCCTGTTGCCACACCTTGACTGCATCATAAAACTTGTGCGAAAGCGAGGCAGAGTGAAGGTGCGTATGAAAGATACATTTCGTGAACTAATTAGTGATCAAAGATGAAGCAGTCAAGGTTTTGGTGAAAATACAGAAAGGCTTTCTATTTAATTTAATAGGCTCAAAAAGCTTCTAAGCTACAGGACTACTTAACTAACTTAACTAATCAGATTCTACAATTCACTGTACTTTTTAGTTCTCAATTGACTCTTAAAATATGTAGTTTCTAATACTGGTTTCTAATATTACAACAGCCTTACTTACTACCGTCAACTACATGAGCACGATGTCTCTAAAAAATACAGGCATTTAACTATATAATAATTCAGTATACTACTTACCCAAATATGGGGTTCAATTACTTCCACACAGCAAAAGAATATAGTAAGAATATCCGAAGGTGGGATGCGAGCCAGTGAAGCACAATGATTGCGCAACGATTTACAAAAACGTAGGCTATAGTGTAGTAGTCGTGACGATGTTTAGCACAGCACTGGTTTCGTGGCCGATGGGCGACCCGGCCTGAGTTTGCATTCCGCTACCTAACCGGTTCTGATACTTCTAGAAAAGACGCGAACGTACCGTGTCCGCGCTCTTGTCGTTTTATATTATCCAGTTTATTAGCCTAAAGTTTTAATTCTACTATTAGTACTTATAGTATTACTTATTATGTTTATCTACGATTCAGTCTTTTATGTACTGTTAAGTAGATTTAGATTACAGCGTAACAGTATCCCCCCTCCTAGAGAAGAATTTTACCTTGGTAAAATTCGCAACTGAGACTTAATGCAAAAACCTAACTTTTATCCGCTACAAGAAGAAAAAATAAAATATACATATATTATTAGCGTCAATTGGAATCCAACCAAAGACGCCACTAATTACTTGCTACTTGTGTTCTTAATAGTGTTTAAAATCACTACTTTTATTTCCAGACATTGGAATACGTTTGTGACATAATATGAACGTAACTTTATTATCTTAATTTCAAATCTTTAATATGCCACGCCCCCAGATCTCGTCCAGCCATATCTTCTAATATATATACAAGAGCTGACTTTTTAACTTTAACGCGACATTTTTCAAATTTTGGAGCCAACTTCTTTGTAAAGTAAGAACCCTTATCGCTCTGGAAAAAACATTTTTTCCATACTATGTCACCTGCATTGAATTCGGCATGTTTTCTTCGAAGATTATACCTTTGGGTAGATTTTTGATGACTGTGCCACAGGGCAGCTTGCACGTTGTCAAAAATCCCAGACAGGTAACCCAAATTTTCTGCGTATACGTCGCGAGGGATGAAAACTAGTTCATTAGGAATGTCATTGTCAGTGTAGTGTGAGCCACATGTCACTAATTCACGCCCATGTACCAAAAATGACGGGGTATATCCGGTTACCTCATTGACCGAGTTATTAATGGCGAACTGTATTTTAGGTAAGTTAATATCCCAGGTTCTGTGATCGTCATCAACAAATGTAGAAATTGCTGTGATGATGGTTTTATTATACCTTTCAACCGTGTTTACTTGTGGTGTATATTTTGGTGTGAATTGTATGTTAGGGACCTTGTATTTTATCAGTAATGTATGTAACTCGCGACTAATGAACTGCGAACCGTTATCCATCAAAAGTATCTGCGGAACGCCGTGTACTAGAAATACGTTATCTTCTAGAACTTTACATACAGCGGTAGCATTAGCATGTCGTAAAGGAAATAGCAAGCAATACTTAGAAAAACAACATGTTAAAACAAGAATATAGCTATTCTGTTTTCTGCTACTAGGTAATGGGCCCACGAAGTCAATAGATAGAGACTGAAAGGGTCGTGAGCAATTCTTTGGTCTCCCCATTTTTCCTAAAGTCCCATGAGTTGGTTGCTTGTAAGCCAGGCAAATATCGCAGTTGGTAATATATTTGACCACATCACTGTGCATTCCAGGCCAAAAATATCTGAGTAATAACCTTTTGTAGGTTTTAAAAATACCGAAATGGGCCGCGATTGGGTCGGCATGATTGTTTTCAATAATATTATCTCGGTGTTCCTGTGGAACAACTTCCTTCCAGCAGAATTCAGTAGTAAGTATATTTTTGCTTTTCATGTAACGATATAATACGTTACCCTCAACCTGATAGTTCGGGAAACTTGTGGGGTTATTTTGGCAACCTCTGTATATATTAAGGTACCAATCGTCTGTTGTAATAGGCGTATGAGCAACAGGGGTGGGATGTTGGTCCGTATTAACAGCAGCTACAGGCACAGTTCTAGAGAGGGCATCTGGAATTACGTTGTCCTTGCCAGAGCGGTGTTTAATTACAAAATTGAACGAAGACAGCCGGATACCCCATCGGGCTAGGCGTCCTGAAGGATTAGTTAGGGAGAAAAACCATTTTAGGGCTGCGTGATCAGTAAAAACGGTAAAGGTTTGACCGTTCTCTAAATAACAGCGCCAGTGTTCCAATGCTATTAAAACAGCGAGGGCTTCTCGTTCTGTAACGCTGTAGTTGCGTTCAGCTCCCGAGAGAGAACGACTCATATATGCCACTGCATGTTCTACCCCATCAATAGTTTGCGAAAGCATAGCCCCAACCCCGAAATCACTAGCATCAGTGTGCACTTCAAAGGGAAGATTGAAGTTTGGGCATGCAAGAACCGGTGCTTTAACTAGGAGTGACTTTAGCTCTATAAAAGCTCTATCTGTTTCTGGAGACCAGCTGAATGGAGGTGTATTTTTTTTTGTTGAAGTTAGTTTATTTAACGGCCCAGCTATGGTACTAAAATTGGGTATAAAGCGCCTGTACCAGGAAGCTGTACCAAGAAATCGTTTAACTTCCTTTTTTGTAGTTGGGATAGGAAAATTTAGAATCGCCTCAACCTTTTCAGGGTCGGTGCGCAGACCGTGCTCATCAACGAGATAACCGAGATACTTTAGTTTGCTTCGGAAAAACTTGCATTTTGATAGGTTAACAGTAAGATTTGCTTGTTTAAGTTTATCGAGTACGCGATTTAAAAGCTGCTGGTGTTCATGAAAAGTTTTACTGACAACAATTATATCATCTAAATAGCAGAATACTTTTAGCTCGAATTCCGGCCCAAATAGCAAATCTACAAGTCGTTGTTGGGTAGCTGGAGCATTTGATAGTCCAAAAGCAGTTACTTTGAATCTAAGAGATCCGCGCCCTGGAACGAAAAATGCTGTTTTTTCTTGGTCAGACTGGAGGATGGGTATTTGCCAGAATGCTTTAGATAAGTCTATACTAGACATGTACCTAGACTCTTTAAGGTTATCAAGTATTTCAGACACATAGGGTAGATTGTAAGCGTCTTTTTTAGTCACAGAGTTCAGTTTTCTGCTGTCAAGGCAGAAACGGGGCTTACCATCTTTCTTGCCGACTACCAAAACAGGCGATGACCATGGGCTCTCACAATACTCTATGACATCAAGAGAAAGCATTTCATCAACCTGTTCAGTAATAATACGCTGTTTTTCAGGTGACATACGGTAGTATCTTTGTCTTATTGGCTCTGCATCGCCAGTATCAATGCGATGTTGTATTAAATGTGTTCTGCCAAGACCCTTGGACTCAAAAGATATATCCTTAAATTTGTCTACTAGAGCATCTGCCTCTCGCTTTTGCTCGTCGTCAAGGTTGTCGTAGGAGTTAAGCAAGACATCGTCTGTTTTTTTAGTTATCTCTAATATGTTAGGGTCGTCTTTTTGTAAATATGTTATACTTGCTAAATTATTAGGAAATATTTGGAATTTTGACCAAAACTCAATCCCAAGTAGTAAAGGTGTGTCAACGGAAGGTATGATGTGGGTTTTTATTACCTCACATTTATTGTTGTAGACTATAGGTAGGAGCATATAGCCGAGTGATTCTAACTGGTGCCCTCCGGCCGTTGTGATAGTAATAGTTTCTGTAGTGACTGGAAATCCACATTCTAATAAGATTTTGTGAGCATTCTTACCAAGAATACTCACAACAGAACCTGAATCCAGTAAGCCATAAAAATTTAGCGCTTCACAGTTATGGACATTGACTTTTACATAAGGACGGGGGTCATTAATTGGCCTAAAATCATGGATTGAAGCAACTTTGTACGTTTTAAAATAGTTATTTAAGAACTTCAGCCAGTTCTTCCATTCCAATTCATTAAAATTGTTATTGCTACAATCCAGCTTAATTAGTTTTTTTGACCACCTTCACACTGATAGTTAGGAGGCTTTTCGCAGTCAGGGCAATCTGGATATGTGACATCCTTCTTGCCGCACTTAAAACAAACAGGAAATCTTGGTTCCTTACAGTTTTTGAGATTATGTTCATTAGAGCGACATCTCGGGCAAAAGAGCGACCTGTTGAAAGTGGAGGACTTTTCTATAGCATGAACTGGCATACTAGGTCTGTTTGGGTTGAAGTTGTAGAATGTTTTGGTTTGTTGTTCATTGCATGTGTAAGAAGGCTTTCTGACTTGTGCGTTTTGCGGAGTGTGTTTGTTGTAGTTAGTGTGTTTGTTTTGTGAAGAACCAGGTCTAGTGTATGCAAACTCTGGGGCAAGAGTTTCAGTGGTAGCTTTAGGAGGTTCTTGAAACTGTGAGAGTCGTGATTGGAAAATTTCGTAGTTACGACATAGACTACGCAGAGTAGAGATGGAGTCAATCTCGGCAGCAGCAGCCAATGTACTGGCGTAGCATGGCCGTATGTTATGTAGTAAAATTTCTAGCTTTTCGGCTTCAGAGACAGTTCTTGTCAGGCGGGAAAACATTCCGTGAATGATGGACAAATAAATTGTTATATTCTCGTTTTCTCCCTGAGTACGAGCCCTAATTTCAGAAAGTAGACGATAGTCGTAATCAAATTGGTCAAAGTCCTGTTTTAATAAGACAATCACTTCGTCCCAGGTTGATACTGAATCACTAATGCTACGGTACCAATGCAAAGCATTGCCTGTGAAAATCTCTGTTGCAAATGATAAAACTTTTTCATTGCTTATGTTACGTGCTCGTAAAAACTCATTAAAGCGTTGTATGAACGCACGAACACAGGAATTGCCGTCAAACTTAATTTTCGATAAATCTGCAGAAATTCCACGATCACATGTGACTGCAATGTTTGTAGGCGAGTTATTTACTGGTACTTCTGAGGTAAGCATCGTAGTTGTCAGTTCTATAGGTGTGGGTTCATTTTGGGGGGCCAAAGCTAGTAGTTCTGTAGTCATAGATTTCATTTGTGTTTTTAAATCATTAAGAAGTTTAAAGTCTGCAGCTGATGTTGGGCTGATACGCACCAACCTATGGTGTATATGGTTTAAAAGATTTTCCGTTCGAAGATATAGATTTTTTTCATACGTGGTTTGTAAGAGTTGAATATTTGTTTGTGCTTTAATTAAAGACTCACGAGCACCTCTCAAGTCCTCGTTAGGTTCTAGGTGTGACTCCAATATATCTTCAGTAGCCAATGATTTACTTTGCTGTACAATTTGCTTACGAAGTTCAAGGACCGTATCTGCAGGTGTTTCACCCCGAATAGCAACCTCGTATTCAAGTTCAGTTTTTTGTAAGGACAGAAAATTAATTTTACGCGACATTGTAAATCTGTGACAAATTCAGTTTTTTTTTATTGTTGTACGACACTGGCACGCATAACTATCTCATTTGGGTAAGTGGTATAAACATGAATGGCAATAGGTAAGATTATGTATTTTAAGAACCTTTCTGTTACATTATACCTACTAATTAATATTTAGTGACGTTTGTGCCGTAATTTTTATAAAACCAAAAATAATAAGCAGTTTTTAGTTTGCAACAAAAGAAAAATATCAATAATCAACTGATATGTAGGTAAGTATAGGTACTATTTTTTAAACATTTTTTTGTTTTAGTTTATAGCTTTTTAGTATTTTCGGAAATAAATCAGTTCATTATTAAAACAAACGTCTAACAAAAGTAATATAGGGAGAAAAAAAAAAAAAACTTCACCAACCAGCACCAATGATTACCAACTAGACAACTACACCCATTACAACCAGAATTGACCTTTTAGAACCACGAAAGTTGGGCGCCATTGTTACGTTAAAGCCCGGGAGGAAAAATAAAACGTAACGAGTTTCTAAGTCTTATCACTTATAATAGAAAATAACTATAGTATAGCTTCTTATGTTAGCTAGATGCTAATTTAACATAAATAAATAAGTTTCTGAACAAACTAATTTTCTAAGGCACTGCTACGAGTTTCTAAGTCTAACATTAAATTATTATTAAAAACTTATGTTACATAAAAATAGTCTCCGGGCGAGGTTCTTTGTCTCTAAAGTCAATTCGAGTTGCACTGAGCTGTTAAGTAAGGAAAGGAATACCGCACAACACTCTCCTGAGTTTTGAAGCACCACACGAAGAAATGTAGCCGCTTAAGTGACAGTGGAGGCAGTCCCCGGCCGCCTCGTAGAAGGCAGGCGAAGATTCAACGACGAGAACTCGGCGAGAAGCAGACGAGTTTGCAACAGCAGGTAGATACGTTGGTCGTAGCCGTAACGTAACACCCTGGAATTTGTCAAGGTGGGCATTTAAAGTAATGTCCTGTTGCCACACCTTGACTGCATCATAAAACTTGTGCGAAAGCGAGGCAGAGTGAAGGTGCGTATGAAAGATACATTTCGTGAACTAATTAGTGATCAAAGATGAAGCAGTCAAGGTTTTGGTGAAAATACAGAAAGGCTTTCTATTTAATTTAATAGGCTCAAAAAGCTTCTAAGCTACAGGACTACTTAACTAACTTAACTAATCAGATTCTACAATTCACTGTACTTTTTAGTTCTCAATTGACTCTTAAAATATGTAGTTTCTAATACTGGTTTCTAATATTACAACAGCCTTACTTACTACCGTCAACTACATGAGCACGATGTCTCTAAAAAATACAGGCATTTAACTATATAATAATTCAGTATACTACTTACCCAAATATGGGGTTCAATTACTTCCACACAGCAAAAGAATATAGTAAGAATATCCGAAGGTGGGATGCGAGCCAGTGAAGCACAATGATTGCGCAACGATTTACAAAAACGTAGGCTATAGTGTAGTAGTCGTGACGATGTTTAGCACAGCACTGGTTTCGTGGCCGATGGGCGACCCGGCCTGAGTTTGCATTCCGCTACCTAACCGGTTCTGATACTTCTAGAAAAGACGCGAACGTACCGTGTCCGCGCTCTTGTCGTTTTATATTATCCAGTTTATTAGCCTAAAGTTTTAATTCTACTATTAGTACTTATAGTATTACTTATTATGTTTATCTACGATTCAGTCTTTTATGTACTGTTAAGTAGATTTAGATTACAGCGTAACAGTAGACATATTATTATATTGGTATGTATCAATTCTTCCAGTGCCTTTCTAATGTAAAAGATGAGATCAAAGTAGTCCTTTGTTGTCTCCAAATCTTCTCGTCCAATTAATATTATGCAGTAATCGTCAAGCGTGAAATTTTTCACTTTATCTTTCAGGCCGACTATTTGATGTTTTGTTCCACTGTGTGGCGTCAGAAAATGTCATTTTTCAAATTCCGAACTTAATGTTGACTCAGCAATTGATGTGATACTATTAATATTATCACAACAAAGTATATGGATCTTCTTTTTTTTTATTTGATGGTCTGTTTGTACAGTCAGGTGGGATCTAGTGGTAGAACATTCTTGTTTTTTCGGATGTTTTGTTTTGACCTTATTTCCCTTACTTTTTTCCCTTGACGCCTCTCCGGTCGTTGGTATATTTTTCTGACTCTCCTGTTTCGTTGGCGTTTGCTTAAAATCTGTTTGTGTTTCTTGCGTCTTTGTTACAATATTTGATACTCCTTTTTTTGGCGTAGGGGTTTTTGTTTTAGTCTTTAACTTTTTGACCGGGCTGAGATCATTTTTTTTTATCAGGTCTTCATTGATTTTTCTTAAATTACTATTTTCGTTCGTGAGGGATTCGATTTCCCCGTGGGCACTACTAAGATCGAGAACAAGTTTCTCTATCTGTTCTCGTAATTTTATAAGTTCGCAGTTTTGTTCGTCATCCGAGATCTCTGGTAGACTGCTGGTAGTGACATCTAGTGGTCGGGAGGCGCATGCAGATTCGTCTGCACTATCTGAATGGGTTGGCTGCTGTCGCCTGCGCGTAATATTGTCAAAGAAATTCATCGTCCTAACTGTAGATGTCACTTTTTATAAATATAGTCTAACAAAAAGAGTATGTACTGTGGCAAGGGCTTCAACCGGGTGCCTAAGGACGCGACACATTATGCCAACTTTCACGCCCACTAGGCTACCGCGACACTTGTGAACTCAAGCAAAAATGTAGTACATATTGTAAGATTGTTATGTTAGCATTAGCTGTTATTGAACTTTGGACTCATGAGTCACGTTATTTTATAGCACACACTTTTTAATCACTTTTCACATTTCCTCACTTTATTAGTCACTTTGAATAATGTTCGTCAAGAAATTACCGGTTTATCACACAAATAGTCAGTGGCTATCAAGGCTTTCAACACTTCTTTGAATCGTTTGTATTGCATGTTTTTTTTTTTTGGCAAATCTTTATATTTGGCCATGCAAACACTTGTGAAGGAACACTGATTACTCCTTAACACAATTTTGTCACTTTCGTTTATGTTGAACCGTTTTGTTAATTTAAAATGATTATTCGAAAAACACGTTCTCAGAGGTTGACTGTTTGCGGCGACGGTGGCGCCCTCACTGGGTTGACCGTTGATTTTATAATAAGCTTTTTTGCAAAGTGTGCCGAATTTTCGCGCGGGCGAAAGTCCCATGGCCAGGCCGTAAGCCAGGCCGAGAGCGAAGTGCCTTTATCAAAGGCATCGAGGTATAGAAGGAGATTTTCACAATAAGTACCTACGAGAATTACAGAATGTATTCAGAAACACAGTGGCGGCCTTACGCATTGCGAGGCTCCGGGCGCCATGTTTTTGCGAGGCCCTTTGTCCTACGGAAAAGTACCTATGTGATGCGAAAGTAGGTCTGGTTGTTTGATAGTTATTCGTTATGTTTGATGAGAAATACTATACAGGGTGGCCAATCGGGTAACTTTTTTTTTTGTTTTTAGTTAGCCCGTACCGAGACCCGTCCAAAACACCCCCATGTATGTTCAGTGATTATTGATAGTTTTCGAGTTATGATTTTGTTTTTTTTTTGAGATTTTTCCGAAAAATCGTCTAACAAAAACCAAAAATGCTTAAAATTTTATCTTATTTAAAAGTATTAAAAGTATTTAAAATTTTATCTTATTTTGAAATTTTTGGTCTCCCGACTAAAAACAGTGGTTTCAAACTTTGGGCCCAAAATGTACTAAATTATTGTTCGGATTTACAGGTTTTCTTTATTGGATATAAAAATAGGCTTAAATAGGTACTGATTATAATTACAGAAAAAATAAAAGCCAAAAAGCATTTTTGAGGTTTTTTTGAAGATTTCTAAAATTAATTATAATTAGAATTTTAGTTTTAATTTAAATTACATGACAATAACCTTAAATAACACTATTAAACTAATCTATAAACAAATTAAAATAAATAATACTTAATAAAACTAATATGAACTAATTTCTAAATATTTATTTACAAATAAAAAACTTGCCCCAGGTCGGTGTCTCGCGGCAGAGAGCCCAGAATGCTGGCAACGTACCCTCTTTGGATCGCCAGACTTATTCTCTGGCCGAGGTATGCGCCAGCCCTCCGGTCTCCCGTGGCGTCGATGGGCGCGTCGACAGCCTCGCCTCGGGGCCCCACGGGCCCACTGACCCCAAACGCCGCAAATATGTATTGGCTGCTCAATGTCGCATATTTCCGCAGTTTGAGGCCTTCCGCCGCGCCGGCCGCCGAGCCAGCCGCCCTTACGGCCTTGCCACGGGACATTCGCCCGCGCAAAAATTCGCGCGGTGTGACCGGCGGCGAGGCGAGGCCCCGTGGCTTGACATTTCTATGAGTTTGTTTCAGTCGCGACTGTGACTAGCGACTGAAACCAACTCATAGAAATGGGGTGTTATTTAAATGGTTAGCATAGTATTGCTATTTTTGTGAGCAGAAAAATATAATCTGTGAGCAAAAATAGCTAATTGATCAGCAACTCAAGGCAAAATCAATCATTTCAAAATCAATCATCAATTTATGTCATTCTGGATGGCTGTAATTATTTTTATACAGCATATTAATTATATGAACTGCAATGAGCTGCTCCTGTTTAATAAAATTTTGGTAAGCACTCAGAGTGTAAGCAAAAAAATTAATTTTGTGCTGCATACCTATATAAACGTAGCAAAAATACTTACTTGTCATGCGGAAAATGGACGCATTTCTTACAAAGATTATTTAATTAATTTACTCTCTGAGTGGATGTGTTTGTTTGGGTATGTTTTATTATTTATAGAAGTGTAAATTATTATTTTTTATTGTTATAAAAAATAATTCAGATAAATTAAAAAAACTGATGCAATTAAGTAGGTACCTTGTCGCACGAGGGTTAAGTAGGGGTGCGATCCGTAGTAAAAGAGGGTATCCAGGGGCACGGCAAAATTAAGTTTTATTTATAATGTAAAGGAAAGGCACCTGAGAACAATAAAAAGAAAGTCTTAAATAAGGTCTAAAAAAGTAATATAAAATACATTAAGAATATAAAAAGAACACTTACATAATATGTGCCTTTTGTAAATATTTAATGATGATTTATATAATAACATTGAAAATAAGATACTCCGGGTCGTGAAAAACAGAATAAAGAATGACGTTTTAGTCCACCTTGGATGGAAGCTGAGGAATATCTGGAGCAAATACGTCCGAACACTGCAGCAAAAGTCAAATACTAATTAAATTTGGAATAGTAGGTGGCCGAAAATAATAAAAAGGCAACGAGGCAAATGCACCTCGTTACAATACCCGGTCTGCCCCGGAAAAAAAAATCCTGAGTGACCTAAGGTCCAGATGGATTTTTTTTTTGATGAAGAAGAAATGAGGTGAATGAAGATGCAGAGTAATGCATGACATGAGTGATAGTAATTTAGAAATGAAGTAGGTATGCTATTTATAATGAGTATATTACAAGAGAGACGATTTAAACTAGCATTCATCTAACAATCATACATCAATCTTCCAAAAAATATACCTTGCATTAGAGTACCATGTAAATAACCATGTCAATACTCGTAAATCGCTCTCAAATTTATTTAATTTTTGGTATTGAGGCTTATTGCAGTAGCCACCCGCTGATGTTTTATAGAATATATACAAGATGATTGGTATTTAGGCTTGTTACAGTTACCATCCGCTGATATTTTATACAATATACATATATACAAGAAAATATTATATACATTACGTAAGTCACTTATATACGTATTAGAAGATATTCAACTTGTGTTGTAGAAATACTACATAACACATAAATAATGTTCAAGAATAAACTCTTGACAAGAGAGAGGGAGAGAGAGAGAGAGAGAATGAATTAAGGAGAGGTATGAAACCATGAAATGTGTGATATAAAATAATGGTAGACCAAAAAGGGTAATGAGATGGTTGGAAAAAGAAAAAGTAATGTACAATAGGTTAATGCAAGGTCGAAGAAAGTAAGGAGTTTAAATGCCAAATAATTCGTGTCAAAATGGGGGTTGAACAAGTGGTTGTTCTAATTTTGAATTTTGGGAAAGAATAAATGTTGACATTTGAATGTCATTGTATTTGTTGACATAGTGTCAAATGCTCACAAAATATTTTAAAATTGTAATAAATTTGTATTTGCCACAGAAGAAATAGGAAGATATTAATTGTATTCGGAAAGTGAATTAAATATGTACGGATTAAAAAGCATAAAGAAAAGCTAGAAGAATAATTATGTGCTGAAACCATTGCGGGGCATTTTTCAACCTCCTCAATGTGTTGCTTAGACGAATAAGGGCTAGATTCCACGGTACAAGGAGTGTCCACAAGAGGATGCAATAATTGGCGCAAGTCATCAGCTGATTGCAGGACTTGGGAATGAGACTGATTGAAGTCTGAAGCTCATATCGCAATTCAGGCTTACTAAGGAGTGTGTTGTGTATCGTGAACTGTGAAATAGTTAAAGTGGTAAAATATAACCAATGTAACAAGTTAATAAATGATTTCTGAAATCGTAAATGCTGGTATTCATTAAGTATAAAACAAAGAAAAGGTAAATATTATCAAAGATTAAAATGGTTAGTTCGTGTTAGGTAGAGAGATGGGGTGTAGCCTTGGGTAACTCAGGAGCCAGATATGATAGGACACATATCTCCCCAGTCGTCAAGTGTGTCCCTGTTATATCTCAGAGATTTCAATTATATCTGGCTCCCTCTCCTACTAAGCTCCTGCTACTTTATCCAGCTCATACACAGTGCGCGAGAGCGAGATCGAGATAGGCTGTCATCGGATACATTCGGCCGCATTTCTCGTCGTAGTAACAAACGAGCGACGAGAGAAAGATCACCAGATTCTTAAGAATGTATTGACTTGGTGACCTTTTTGATCGCTATTGGTACGCCTGGCTTGTTCGGCTAACATCGTGCATTCGGGCGCAATACTCGTATTAATGAGATGAACGGTTAAGAAGATAATCATATATGTTTGTCACGCTTTAATTACCGATTTGTGAAACGGAGGTCACCAGATTCATACTAAATATATCGTTTTGGTGATCTTTTCGATATCTTACTTTGGTGCATAGCACGGGAAAGTCAAAACTAGTCTTTATGTAGGTAAAGTTAAAAAAGCAATTAAAATTAGGCACAAATGCGAATGCATTGTTTACGTAAATACTTGTTTTGAGTTAGTTTGCGATTGAAGGTCATCAAGCGATCTGATTTGACGTGATTTTAAATATTTTTAATCATTGTATATTTTCAACTTTTAAATATGCCCACCTCAACATGTTTCACAGTCTAATTTGTTCGTATATTTGCTACTAAAGTGATACATTTATATTAACTCTGTTCAGGTTGTCAGTCCTAAGTCTGTAAAGTATGAAGAAAATTTTAAAATAATAGTAGGTACAATCTGCTGTGATTATGAAAGAAATTGTGAGCTGGATATAGTAGGAAATAGGTAGACTAGACTCATCACTTGTGTCGCACGGCTCTTATCTCCACTCACACTCTGTTGTACGTCGTATGAGCTAGGATACAACGGTGAGTAAGATATGATTGAGATATAATGTGTCCCGGTGATCAAAGATATGAGATATAACAACTCCCTCTAAGGACACACTTTGCGCAAGTCTAATGGGGTGGGTATGGATGAAGTTATGAGTTGTAAGGTAAATAAGTATAAAAAGTCAAAGAATCTAGGCCGAAAGAAGATCGAAATTGGTAACGGCGATGATAAAATCTTTTAGAATTTGGAAAAAAAGGCTTAGGTTAAATTGATAAAAGTAGGTAAAAAATTAAATTATAATATTAAATCTTGAGAAACCGGGTCCGATAAAGCAGCAGCAGCAGTGGGCAGCGTCAGGGTCAGAAGCGTGGGTGGGATTCGTAACGTTGGGCGCCAGTGTCGCACGAAGGTTAAGTAGGGGTGCGATCCGCAGTAAAAGAGGGTATCCAGGGGCACGGCAAAATTAAGTTTTATTTATAATGTAAAGGAAAGGCACCTGAGACCAATAAAAAGAAAGTCTTAAATAAGGTCTAAAAAAGTAATATAAAATACATTAAGAATATAAAAAGAACACTTACATAATATGTGCCTTTTGTAAATATTTAATGATGATTTATATAATAACATTGAAAATAAGATACCCCGGGTCGTGAAAAACAGAAAAAAGAATGACGTTTTAGTCCACCTTGGATGGAAGCTGAGGAATATCTGGAGCAAATACGTCCGAACACTGCAGCAAAAGTCAAATACTAATTAAATTTGGAATAGTAGGTGGCCGAAAATAAATAAAAAGGCAACGAGGCAAATGCACCTCGTTACAAAAACCCTTGGGCCGCACTCATCGCGATAACCCGAAGATTCGGGCTATCGTGATGTGTGTAGCCAAGTATTCGCGTATACTTCGGAGCTTCGTCAGGACTTCGCGTAGCTGTCGGTCAGATCAAAGAGTTTTATCACGATGAACTTCGCTTGAGCGGCCACACTTCAATCAGCGTGCACCTGTCAAACGTGGCGGACGTGTTATTTCACAAAGTAGGTGCATAAGCTGAAGCGCAACATGGATTGGAGTAATGATAAAATTTTAGAATTTATTGCAAACTACGAATAAATAAATAATAACTACGACATAAATGTAAAAAAACATTATTTGCTGCCATAAAATACAGAGCAACCGCGGCGTCCATTTTGTTTTTTTGCATTTGACATCGCTTGCACATCGCGATAAACTTTACATCGCGCATTGTGTGGCCGCGAGGATTCGCCGTAGACCGAAGACGAATTTTATCGCCCGAATGTTATCGCGATGAGTGCGGCCCAGGCATATGTACTTAGCCATGTAGTCCCGGGCTTAGAATAGGGCTACGGTATCTCCTGCCTGTCGTAAGAGGCGACTAAAAGGAGAGCGGGGTCGCGGGTGGCGAGAGTGGGGGCTCGGACCACCGTTTCAAGCGACCCCACGACGGCGACGGTGTGTGGTGGCCGCACACCGCCGTAAAAGAGGCTTCGCGGGCTCTAGCCCGACGCGAGAAGGGTGCCGAAAGGCACAGTGCGTGGGGGTTCCGGAGCGTTCATTGAGATCCCGGAGCCCCCAGCAAGCGCACGGAGAGGGCCACCGGGGGGGTTTTAGTGGGTAAAAATCCCACATAACCCGGCTTTCCCCCCAGGAAGCCGGGTATCTTTGGAAGATTTCCCCCCCGTTAACAAAAAAAAAAAAAAAGAAAGGCATATGTACTTAAACTATAATTAAAGACATAGCGAAAATTTTCTGCACTTGCACCGCCCACTTTTAACGTACAGTGGAGTTCACATCAACCTATACACCCATGCACTCTATTCCGTTACGTTACGGGCGACTTTGCAACTAAAATGTATAGGTTGACGTGAACTCGACTGTACATTGCCGATGTTTCAACAAAAACGCAATCTAATTAGTTATTTTGCTCACCATGTTTTAAATATGCATACCAATCCAATACACTGCTTATAGACATGTTTTATCTGCTGATCAATTACAAATCTTGCTGATCAAGCAGTAATTTTGCGGACTGAATGTTTATTATGCCACCTCATATTATTGTAAGCTGCCTATTTATGATTAAATTTTTTGTCATTTTCAAAATTATTCGCGGAACCAGGATTGCTGCCTGATTTCGTCTATAACGATTGACGTCTATAAGCAGTGTATTGGATTGGTATGCATATTTAAAACATGGTGAGCAAAATAACTAATTAGATTGCGTTTTTGTTGAAACATCGGCAATGTACAGTCGAGTTCACGTCAACCTATACATTTTAGTTGCAAAGTCGCCCGTAACGTAACGGAATAGAGTGCATGGGTGTATAGGTTGATGTGAACTCCACTGTACGTTAAAAGTGGGCGGTGCAAGTGCAGAAAATTTTCGCTATGTCTTTAATTATAGTTTAAGTACATATGCCTGGGCCGCACTCATCGCGATAACATTCGGGCGATAAAATTCGTCTTCGGTCTACGGCGAATCCTCGCGGCCACACAATGCGCGATGTAAAGTTTATCGCGATGTGCAAGCGATGTCAAATGCAAAAAAACAAAATGGACGCCGCGGTTGCTCTGTATTTTATGGCAGCAAATAATGTTTTTTTACATTTATGTCGTAGTTATTATTTATTTATTCGTAGTTTGCAATAAATTCTAAAATTTTATCATTACTCCAATCCATGTTGCGCTTCAGCTTATGCACCTACTTTGTGAAATAACACGTCCGCCACGTTTGACAGGTGCACGCTGATTGAAGTGTGGCCGCTCAAGCGAAGTTCATCGTGATAAAACTCTTTGATCTGACCGACAGCTACGCGAAGTCCTGACGAAGCTCCGAAGTATACGCGAATACTTGGCTACACACATCACGATAGCCCGAATCTTCGGGTTATCGCGATGAGTGCGGCCCAAGGGTTTTTGTAACGAGGTGCATTTGCCTCGTTGCCTTTTTATTTATTTTCGGCCACCTACTATTCCAAATTTAATTAGTATTTGACTTTTGCTGCAGTGTTCGGACGTATTTGCTCCAGATATTCCTCAGCTTCCATCCAAGGTGGATTAAAACGTCATTCTTTTTTCTGTTTTTCACGACCCGGGGTATCTTATTTTCAATGTTATTATACAGTGTGGCCCTGGATAAAGTGCAATCCCGAAAGGGGATGAAACTAGACCATGAATCATTAACTAGAAAAATATTTAAAAAAATTATAAAAAATTATTGTAGAATAATTCAGTGCGCAAATGACATTAAAAATTATCCAGGAATGATTCGCAGAGCCACTAAGCAAATTAATATTCGTGCAGTAATGTGCTTGCAAAATCGAGGAGGCCATTTTGAACATTTAATGCATTAAATAAAAATGCAAAATTGTAAATTACGGATAATTTTATTAATAAAGTTATTGTGATTAAAGTCTGACTTTTATTACCTACTAAAATGTAAATAACTCCTAGCCATTTTTTTAGTTAGAACATTGCTTTTTTTTTTATTTGGAAGCTAAAATGGTAAATAATAAAAGTAAGCTATAAAATTACATAGTTATAGGGCACATTTTTTTAGTAATTTGAAGTTTTTTAAAATAAACGTCTAAAAAAATCATTTTTTTTCATAAAAATACATTTTTTTACCCAAGATAGTTACTTTTTTGCAGACTATTTATTATTTCATGGTCATCGCCAGGTATTAGGCATACTGTTTTTTTTTATTTCAAAGAAATAGACCCATTATTTTGGAAGAAATCAATACTTTTGTACATAGAGTCCTTAATGAAACATGAAAATCTTAAAATACCAATAAATCCTACAATAATTTTTTATAATTTTTTTAAATATTTTTCTAGTCAATGATTCATGGTCTAGTTTCATCCCCTTTCGGGATTGCACTTTATCCAGGGCCACACTGTATAAATCATCATTAAATATTTACAAAAGGCACATATTATGTAAGTGTTCTTTTTATATTCTTAATGTATTTTATATTACTTTTTTAGACCTTATTTAAGACTTTCTTTTTATTGGTCTCAGGTGCCTTTCCTTTACATTATAAATAAAACTTAATTTTGCCGTGCCCCTGGATACCCTCTTTTACTGCGGATCGCACCCCTACTTAACCTTCGTGCGACACTGGCGCCCAACGTTACGAACCCCACCCACGCTTCTGACCCTGACGCTGCCCACTGCTGCTGCTGCTTTATCGGACCCGGTTTCTCAAGATTTAATATTATAATTTAATTTTTTACCTACTTTTATCAATTTAGCCTAAGCCTTTTTTTCCAAATTCTAAAAGATTTTATCATCGCCGTTACCAATTTCGATCTTCTTTCGGCCTAGATTCTTTGACTTTTTATACTTATTTACCTTACAACTCATAACTTCATCCATACCCACCCATCTCTCTACCTAACACGAACTAACCATTTTAATCTTTGATAATATTTACCTTTTCTTTGTTTTATACTTAATGAATACCAGCATTTACGATTTCAGAAATCATTTATTAACTTGTTACATTGGTTATATTTTACCACTTTAACTATTTCACAGTTCACGATAGACAACACACTCCTTAGTAAGCTTGAATTGCGATATGAGCTTCAGACTTCAATCAGTCTCATTCCCAAGTCCTGCAATCAGCTGATGACTTGCGCCAATTATTGCATCCTCTTGTGGACACTCCTTGTACCGTGGAATCTTGTCGTTGAAATCGTGGAACCCCGGGGGCCGTCCTGTCGCTCGTGCAATGGGGCGCCGCCGGATCTCGCAAGTGGTGTGAACCACAACGCGAATGCGACAGCGGCGCCCCGGCGACGTCGACCCGACTCGCAAGGAGTCGGGCCCACCCTCACTGGAGAAGGGGCACGGGCCCCCCACCCCCTTCTCCCGTCACGATATCGGACGGCAGGTCCCCCAACCTGCCGTCTGTGACCCTCCCTCAACCGGCGGCGCAAGGTCCGCGCAGCGTCCCCCGCGCCACCGGCTCTCCCGGCGGAGAGGCGCGAGCTCCACAAGCCTCCAACTACCGAGGACCCGTTGTGGCCCTCTGCCCGGATCCTCGGCCCATCAAATGTCCTCCCAACAAAACACCCTTCGGCCAGAGACCATATGGGGTGCCCAGTCCCTGGTCCCTGGCTTACCTCCCGCAATGTCCCTCCCAGGCCCGGCTTGTGGATCTCGCGCCCCTCCCCGCCCCTCCAGCCCTCTTCCATGCCCTCTGCTGGACAGAGGGACATAGAGAGGGCCCCCACCGTGTGTTTTTTATAGAGGTCGTCTCCTCGCGGCCCGAAGGCCCCCGCCCCCGCTCAATGTGGGGTTACGGGTGCGGGGCCCATGGTGGACCCCGCGGGACATCCAGCAGCGCAAGCCACTGGACGTCCCCCTCCCTCTGGTTTTGGTCCGCGCCGGCCGAAGCCGGTACCCCCCATATCTGGAGGGCGTTCCCCTATCCGCCACCCGGGGGACGCGTCCGATGTAGCTGAGATAAAGCAGTGGTTGACTGAAAATAAGATTCCATTTGACAAAACATTAAGAAAACCGGAATCATTGGTTATTGTGAAACGCCACAAGCCAGAGACAAAATTTGAAATAGATGAACTGTTAGGTTCACATGGGCACACAGTGGTAAGGCTTCCGCCTTACCACTGTGACCTCAATCCAATAGAGTTGATTTGGGGAATTGCAAAAAACAAAATGGCAGCCCGTAATGTAGGGGGTACTGATATAAAGGAAATAGCTGAGAAATAAGTGTCGACGACTGGAGGAATTCGTGTCGACACGTAAAGAGTATTGAAAAAGAGTACTACGAGAGGGGACAAAGTGTTTACGATGATATGGAACGACTTGTGATAAACCTGCAGGAGGACACAAGCAGTAGCAGTGATTCTGAAGATGATTTTATGGCGAGCTGCAGTGAATATAATAATATGGATACAGATTTTTCAGGAGTCGAATATCTTGATGAAGACCTCCTAGATTAATATTTCCCGGAGTCTAAACTTACATAGACTTTCAAAGTTTTATGGAGCACTGTGTACTGTCTAAGCTTTAAAAAGATTAATATAATGAGATTTTCCAAAATCTTTATGTTAAATTTGACAGAATGTTTTGAAAATAAATGTAGCTAAGTGTTCCCGACGGTTAGGTTATAGTTATAGATAGATATAGTTATAGGGAACATTGACCCATTATAGTGCATAGATATAGCTTTTACATAGTCATAGATAGCTTAGCTATACATAGATATATTTGAATTCTTCGTAAATGATGTTTTGTCGATTTAACCGCCGATTCCCACAGTCCACCAAAGTGTGGAGTGTAGGCTGGAATGAATGAGAAATTGATACCTTGCTCTACCATGTCTGAAGTGCATTGTTGTTTTAATATAGTGGCCAGTTCGTTGAATGCACCAACGAAAGTGGTGCCATTATCTGAAAAGATGCTTTGCGGCTTCCCCCTGCGAGCAACAAAACGGTTTAAAGCAGCAATGAACGCTTCTTTGGTCATATCTGAGACCAGCTCTAGGTGGACAGCCTTGGTAGCTAAACACACAAAAATGCAAATATAAGATTTAATTAATCTACAGCCTCTACCTTTGCGGTCTGCTATCAGCATTGGCCCGGCGTAATCGACACCAGTCTCAAGGAAAGGGAACTCTAGATGAACTCTCTGTGAAGGTAAGCGACCCATCACAGGCTGCATTACTTCGGCTTTCAGACGACAACACCTAACACAACAATGTACGGTTTTCTTCGCCAGAGCTCTACCTCCCAATGGCCAATAATTATGCCTGATAGTTGCTAAAAGCAGCTGTGGACCAGCATGAAAGAGAGTTTTGTGGTACTTGTGAAACAACAGCTGACATATTTTGTGCTTGCTACATAAGACTATTGGATGTTGCACATTGTAGTCATAGTGTGAGTTACCTAATCTGCCACCGACTCTTATATGATTGTTAGAGTCAATAAAGGGTGACAGAGAAAGAAGCCTGTTTTTGCTAGGTAGCGACTTGCCAGCCTTTAGCAATTCTTATTTTGCTTGAAATGATTGTCGTTGGGCTCTGAGGATAAGAAAGTCTGTGGCATGTGCTAACTCTGAAGCTGTAAGGGAAGGCAACTTTGTTACTTTAATTTTGCGACAATTGTTTATGAATCTGAAAAGTAGAGCTACAACGCGCTGAAGCTTCCAGAATTCTGAATATGTACTTAATAGAGAAGAGAAAATATCTGTATTTTCAGCTGAATTTTCAGTAGCCAAGTGGCACGTATGAATAAATTCTGGTAAGTCTGAGTTGGGAACTGAATTTGGTTTCTGTGGCCAAAATGCTTTATCTAATGCCAGGAAAGATGGCCCATTCCACCATAGAAATGATTTACCAATGGAATCTGCGCTAAGTCCTCGAGACACAAGATCAGCTGGATTCTCCTTAGCAGGAACGTAGCGCCAGCTGTTCTTAGAGAAACCATCCTGTATCTCGGCAACTCGAGCGCGCACAAAGGGTTTGAGCTGCGTCGTGGACGATGCAATCCATCCTAACACTATCATAGAGTCGCACCAAAATACACACTCACTGCAACGCAAGGTAAGTGAACTGAACATTTTTGCACACAATCTTGCTCCCTGTAACGCAGCACAAAGCTCTAGTCGTGGCATTGTAGTCGGCTTTATGGGTGCCACTTTACTCTTTGACGCTAGAAGGTGAACAGTGACTGTACCAGACGTGCTTGTAGAGCGTACGTATATACACGCTCCGTATGCTTTTTCTGAGGCATCGGTAAAAACATGAAACTCTACCGCTGATGGTGAGTCACATGTAATCCATCTGGGAACTTTAATGTTGTTTAGAAGAGGTAGAGTCTTGTAAAAGTTAAACCATAACCTTTTTATATGCTCTGGCAAGTCTTCGTCCCATGAGCAGTTGTGTACCCACAATTGTTGCATAATAATCTTTGCCTCTACTATGCAAGGTGAAACTAAGCCGAGGGGATCAAAGACCTGAGCTATAACTGATAATATTTGTCTTTTATTAAGTTTGCCATCAATTTTGAAATTTATGGAAAATGAAAGTTCGTCTGTAGAGCACTGCCAATTGAGACCTAAGGTCTTTGACGATTCATTAACGCTGAGATCAACAAAGTCTGAATTGTCAGCGCTTTTGCAAATAGCTTGTAAAATGTCTGAATTATTTGACTGAAATTTTCTGAAGTTGAATTTTGCTGTATTTAGTGTCTGAATGATGCCTTGACATAAATGTATTGTTTGCTCAATAGAGTCTGCACCTGTTAAAAGCTCATCCACGTAAAAATCATGGGCTATAGCAAACTCTACATTTCTGTCAGCCGCTTCTGATGCTAACTGAACCAAACACCTGGTGGCTAAAAACGGTGCTGAGGCCGTACCATATGTGACAGTGTTCAGCTTGTATGATTTTAGACGATCTGATGGATCTTCTCTCCACAATATTTTTTGTAGAGAGCGCTGTGATTCTGTGACAAGTATCTGTCTGTACATTTTCTCTACATCCCCAGTTACTACATACTTATGCTGGCGAAACCGTAACAAAATGGAAAGCAAATCGTCTTGGACAGTTGGGCCAACCATTTGAATATCATTGTACGATTTGCCAGTTGTAGTAGCTGCAGATGCGTCGAAAACTGTACGTAGCTTTGTGGTAGTACTTGACTCCCGGAGAACGCCATGATGGGGCATGAAGTATTCAATGTCTGTGTCGTTGTCTTGTCTTTTGGTTTCGGTCATGTGACCGAGAGCAACATATTCCTTCATAAAGGAAACATAGAGTTTTTTGAAGTCTGGCTCCCTCTCTAGCTTTCTCTCCAGTGACAGAAACCTACGTCTAGCTATCTCAAAAGAGTTGCCTAATACTTCAGGAGATTCCTCTAAGGGAATTGTTACTACGAACCTGCCATCGACATCTCTATCTGTGTTCTGAATAAAATGTTCTTCACATGCATTCTCTTCCGATGTAAAATCGTGTTTAGGGGAAATTGTATCTAATTCCCAAAACCGAGAAAGGTCTGAAAATGAGTGCGTGTCTTGTGTAAACATGCAAATTGTAGAGTCAGAATTTTTGTCGCAAATTGCGCCTGATATGAGCCAACCTAATTTTGTTTCATGTAAGATTGGTTTGTTTCTGCCTAGCTGAATGCGGTTGCTTCCTATGACGGCCCAAAAAATGTCTGCTCCAACTAAAATGTCGATGGAGGACGGCTCGTTGAAAGTTGGATCAGCTAGATTTATGTTTGTAGGTATTGATAAGCTGTCTATATCAATGTAAGATGTAGGGAGTGATGATGTAATCTGTGGTAATATTAAACAGTCAATGTTCATCCTATAGTCGCCGTTAGAAGACTCTATTGTAAGAGAGCAAGACCGAGCGCTATTGAATGCCTGATTGTTAATTCCTGAAACCCTTGAGCTGACAGGATGAGTCTGTAAATTGAGCTTACCACAGAAAGCTTGAGTAACGAAGTTGGCTGTACTTCCGTTGTCCAGCAGCAGCCGAGCAACGTGTGGCTCGCCTGTGCTGTCCAACACCTTCACCAAAGCTGTGGATAGTATAACATGTCGAGTTTGTATGCTATCTTGTTGACAATTCAAAGCAACATTGTTTTCAAGTCTGACTTCTTGTTCTGTATGAAGCAAAGTGTTATGCCTTTCTCTACAATATTTGCAGGGACCGAGTCTACATCTAGCTGCTACATGCCCTGGACGCAGACAATTCATGCATACCTTGGCTTCTTGAGCTACCTTTTTGCGAGACTCTACTGACATATTTCGGAAATTTTGGCAGCTGAAAAGTAGATGTTCCTGATTGCAAACTTGGCATTTAAAATCGAACTTTTTTGCTGTTGTTGCTACTATGAAGCTTTTGGATTTGTGGAGGGTAGAGTCTGCCCTATGTTTGTTACCTTTTGACTCTTCTAGGGTCTCTAGAAGATCTGCTCTACTGCTGAGAAAAGACATGAAATTGGTGAAAGTAGGTGTGTCTGTTAAACAATTTCTGTACTCTTCCCATTCACGATTTGTCACACTGTCTAATTTAGTTGACACCATATAAATAATCAGTGTGTCCCAGTGTTCAATGGGCTGATCGAGGGTAGCAAGGGCCCTTAAATTTTTGTTTGTCATATCGATTAAATGACGCAAAGCTTTGCTAGACTCTTTTTGTAGTGGTTCTGTATTGAAAAGAGCTTGGACGTGGTTATTAACAAGCAACCGTTTATTGTCGAAACGTTCTTGAAGTAACTTCCAAGCCACTTTGTAATTATCTGATGGCTTGTCCAGGCTTTTGATGACTAATGCGGCGCTACCCTTCAGGGATGCTCGTAAATAATGAAATTTATTGATGTTGTCAATACTGTCATTTTTGTGTATCAATGATGTGTACGTATCACGATATTCGAGCCAATGCTGATAGTTGCCATCAAAGTTAGGCAAGTCAATTTTAGGCAATCTGACACAATTATTTTGCTTGTTTGTAACCACCGTACTGCACCCAGAACCTACCTCAGATACGTCCGTGGCCGCACCATGTCGGCTGGGGGCCTGGCTTTCAATGATATCTCGCGCGGAGGCAAGCAGGCTGTAGTAATCGTTTTCGAATTGCTCGCGCTCGGCTATCTGCGGCTCGGGTTCACTGACCAGCATCTCCAGTTCGCTCTGTAATGCATCAAATTCTTGTAACAAATCTCTAAATTTTTCAAACCGACATTCAAGTTGTTTGACTTCTAAATGGCCAAAAGATTTACTAGCAATTAGTGGGTTTAGGAATTTACTGAAAAGTACGAGCTTTGTTTTTAAGTAACCTCTTTTTTTTACAAGATCTTTTTCTGAAGACATTGTAAAAATACTACCGAAACGGAAAGGGTTCCTGCAGATAAAATATTAGCAACAAACTTACTGTGTGAATCTTTGCTATTCCTACTTCTAAGGTGCTTTGATGATTTGTTGCTAACACACTCTGTCAGGAAGTAAGTACCTACTTAACTGATAAAGAATTTTTGTATAGGTACCTGTTATAGAAATTATAAATGAGCAATTCTTAAAATGATTGTACCATCAAGCCTAACCTCTGTCCTGTACCATTAATATTTTTTTTCTGTAATGTGATGCAACATTAAAGGTATAACATTATATTGAACCGTAAAAGATTTTCAACTTACAATTTATGCAATTTTTATTTATTGAATAACTTAAGTAATATAATTTAAATCAAATAAAAGCTAAAATCGGTCAAACTGAGTTGTATGGAAAGTATGATGTCCCATTTCCAAATACTTACCAAACATTGCTTGTTTCTTTTAAATGTCAAGTATTTAGAAGCATACTCATTATTTTGAAATTATGGTGATATAATAATAAAGCGATTTCATGCATTTACTTTTAATAAATATAGTTAAAACCTAAATAAATTAAAGTTTTAACTTGTCCCAGGAAAAGTTCCTTTTTTGGATTCCAGTTTTTGTTACCGAAATTTCTCTGTTAATTGAATTCTTTAGAGTAGATTATTTCAATAAATATTGGCAACACCAACACAGCGTGGCATCCATTTTGTTTTCTTTTTGACAGTCCTTTTTTGTGCAACGTGTCCTAGAGTCAAGTCCGGCGCAACGAAATTTGCCACAAAAAAAGTCTAACTTTGTTACCAAAGAAAAGAGGTAAGTTTTAAATGTATTATAATGGTTCCTAGTTCTATTGAGACTCATTACTTTTGAGATTCCTTGAATGAAAGCTCTTATTTGCATTGTGTGTATTGCTAGGAGTTACGAATTAAATAAAATTGCAACCTTTCATTTGTTACTTCCTTTTTTGTTACTTTTGAACGGTAACGTATACGAGGAATCGGGGGGTAACAAAATAGGAAAATTGTAAGGTGGAGTGTCGACTATCTAATATAATTAAATAATACCTACCTACAAAAAAAAATTAATACCTTCCAACTCCTTGAATATTGCGTTTTTACCTAGGTACACGAAGTAAAAAAAAGACATTCTTAAGGGCTTAACGGGATTTTTCTTTGAATTAAGTAAAGGTGTTTTGCTACTAAGAAAAATAAATATGACATTTATGGTAGAAGGTGAATAAAAAAATACGCATAAATTTAACGCTTGCATACTGGTACATAGTAACGCTTTCTTTTATTTTTTAGGTTTAGAAATGGCGTTAACAGCGGCTGAAAAAATTATTAGATATAGAGAGCGGTTGAAAGCCAATCCCGAAAAATTAGAAACGCAACGAAAAAAGAATCTCGAAAGAATTAAATCAAAATATGCATATAAAAAAATAGAACAAATGACAGATAATGATAAAGAAAAGCAAAGAGCTAAATGGAGACTGCAAAAAAGAAAGAGAAAGCAAAAAGAGAGTCCTCTCATTGAGCTTGAAGGTACAGTAGAGATAGCTTTAATTCAAGACAACCCTGTAATGCAAGAAAATAATATAGAAAAAATGCAGAACGACAAAAAACGTATAGAAAGATCGAGAAATATGTACAGAAAGCAATTTAATGCTGCTCAAAGCCGCATAGTATATTTGAATCGTCTTACAGAAAACTTAAGGAAAAAAATCTACCGAGCGAAAATAAATCATGAGAAGAGAGAAGAAACATTACAAAAAAAAAAATTTACTGACAGCAAGAAATGAAATACTAGAAATATCGTTGAAGAGTGCATACAAAAGCTGTAAAAGCAACTCAGAAAGAGATGTCATCAAGAATATTGCAAATAATGATGCTGTAAAAGAAAGCAGATCTTCAACCTACATTAGAAAGTCTCTTGGCTTAAAAGGGAAAATTCGGAAACAAAAGAAAGTTAGAGTCTTAAAACATAAAGCATCAATAGAACAATTCTTCTTAAGGGACGACATAAGCCGAGCCACCGCTGGAAAAAGAGAGAGCCGGACTTTACACAAAAGAAAAGAACAAATCCGTTATCTTAATAACACATTACTGTGTCTTTACAGTAAATATAAAGAGGAAGGAAATACAGCATCATTTTCCACATTTTGCAAATACAAGCCTTTTTACATCTTGTCACCCTCCATCAACAATAGAGATACGTGTCTTTGTGCTAAACATAGTAACATTGACTTCAAATTTAATGCTTTAAAACGTGCCAAAGTTTTTAGTTTCAGCAATGTGACTGATCTTTTA